>MU001856.1:0-89053 GCA_010093585.1 Melanomma pulvis-pyrius CBS 109.77
CCCTCCTCCCCCGCCACATCCACCCCACAAACCTCTACACGCTCCTGCGCCTGCGCCTGCGCCTGCGCCTGCGCCTGCGCCTCCGCCTCAACATGTCGAACCCCCCCCCGCCGCGGACCCCCATAAAACTCCTCATGCTCCACGGCTTCACGCAATCCGGGCCCCTCTTCCACGCCAAAACGCGGGCGCTCGAGAAGAACCTGGTCAAGGCCTTCCCGGCCGGCATAACGCTGCACTACCCCACGGCCCCGATCCGCCTCGCGCCCGCCGACATCCCATTCGCCGCCGCGCCGCCCGCGGGTGCAGATGGCGGGGGGCAAGAGGAATCCGATGCCTGGGCCTGGTGGCGGCGGAAGGGCGACACGGAGCCGTACACGTACGAGGGCCTGGACCTCGGGCTCGGCCATCTGGCTGCGGTGCTCAGGACCGAGGGCCCATTCGATGGCGTCGTGGGCTTCTCGCAGGGCGGGGCGTGTGCCGCCTTGCTGGCTTCGTTGCTCGAGCCCGGCCGACGGGACGCGTTTGAGAGGCTGTATCCGAGCGGCGGCATGAGGTTCCCCCAGAGCTTCGAGCCCGATACAGGGTCTGTCGGGGGTGCCATTCATCCGCCGCTCAAGTTCGCCGTTAGTTATTCGGGCTTTGCGGCTGGGGGCGTCGACGAGTATCGGGGGTTCTATGAGCCAAAGATCGGCACACCCATGTTGCATTTCCTGGGAAGTCTAGATACCGTGGTGGATGAGGCGAGAAGTTTGGCCCTGGTCGAAGCGTGTGAGAAGAGTGAGGGGAGGGTTGTCTATCATCCAGGAGGTCACTTCTTACCCAGTAGTCAGAAGGCATATGTGGCGGCTCTGGTAGGTTTCATAAAGGAAGTCCTACATGAAGCGGAGACTGGCGGAAAGAAAGAGGAGAGCGTGGAGGATATGGATGTTCCATTTTGATTCCCCAAATATTAGACTCATCTGGGAAGCATGGCGTTAGACATAGATCGGATGCACACTTAGAGGGAGCGAGCGCATGTTCGGACGTCTATATTACATTGCGCATAATACGCGCTGGCCGAGCCAAATTATAGAGGCTCTACCATGTCTAGACTAATCTGTTTCGTTCCTCTCTTTCCACTCCGACCGTCCGCATCTCACTTCGATTTGCCCTTGCCCGTCGCCTTCGTGTTGATCTTCGTCGGCTGGATGCGCGCCATCATCTCCTCCTTGGTAATGAGATGATCAATCCGCTCCAACAGTCCCAGCAAGCTCTTCATGTTTCCACTCCACTCATTCAGTACATCATCGGCATCCCTAGGCTTGGCAAAGCTCACGATTCGCGCTGGCCGGTCGATTTTGGCGTAAATCGTCTTCGCGGTGACCAACTGGCTGATGTACTTCTCCGTCTCATCCTCAGTCAGGTCAAGAAGCTCCGTTAGCCTCGGGATCTGGATTCGCGTGTAGTATTTGGCAACGACGCGCACGTTGTGCTCGATAACGCGCTTGCGCAAATCCTCCCACCTTTTGTATGCCTTGGGATCGTCCGAATCATCCTTCTCTACGTCAAAGACATCAGTTTCCGTCAAGTGGGGCCCAAACTGCTTAGCGACCATAGGCCACCTCATGAGCTCGGGTACGGTGAAGAGCTTGACCAGCTGTGCATCCTGTGGGATCTGTGCGTTGCGCGAGTCTCTCTGAATGCGGTGGATGAGGTCGGATTGTTCGTTGTCGTACGCAGCGAGGATGATAAAGTACACGACACGTTGGAGAACCTAATAGTTGTTAGAAAATGCAGAATCAACTCATCGAGAGGATGACATACTGCGCGGAGCTTCTTTGGATCTTCCTCGACAGCCTCAGTATCCAGCACTTGTCGGTAGTGCTTACAGACATCGAGGTATTTGTCCTCCTGCTTGGCTAGGGTGATCTGCTGTTCGTAGAACCGGAGCTTCAGATCAGTGACGTCGTCTTCAGGCTCTATTGGCGGATCGTCAGCACTCCGCGCCTTCTCCTTCTCTTCCCGCTCCTTCTGCTCCTTCTCCAGCTGCTCCGCGCTCTTCTTCGGCTTTCTCGTGAAGTATTTGGTGCTGATCTTCCTGCTCAGAATGCCAGCTTGTGTCCAGTCGCCCTTCTCTATGCAAAGCGACACTTGTTGTAGGATGAACTCTGTCTTTTCTCGGCGGGTCATGGAACCAAAGGTCTCGACCTGGAGTTCGCACAGGATGTCCGTCGCCGAATTGATGTCGCCTTGCTCCTTCTTAATGTTGGACAGTATGCGGGTGATTCGAGCTCTCTCGACTTCGACAAAGATCTACCACATATTAGCATCCCGACACTTAACAGGCATCCACAGCACTCACCTTGCCCTCGGTGACGGTTCGCAGAGTCTCGATGACAGAAAGCTTTGTCTCCAGGCTGGGTGTGTCATCCAAGAAGCCCATAACGACCTGCACCATCTTGGTGGTGGCCTGTTTGAGCTGACCATGCTTCTTAGAAAGCAACAGCACCTGCTCGTTCAACAAGCTCCAATCCCCTGCATCCTTCGCTATTGTGCATATGGCGACGAGAATCCGAGAGGTCGACGCGAGATCAGAGGCCTATGTGAAGTGAGTATATAGCTATATATGCTGGGCTGGAGATGTGTACCTGACGGGTTTGCTTCTCGAGTAGAAGGAGCTTCTCGATAGCGGCCTGAGGGTTGCTCTAAAAAGGTACCGTTAGCTCTGAGGACTGTACTAAATTACATATACGCACCGATCCGAGCTTCTCCGTCTCAGGGAGAAGCTTGTCGACCTCTTTCGTGAAGTCCTTGTCGGCCTTCAGCACCTGCGCGCTGGACATGGTGGCGCGGGGTTATTGTGCGGCTACTGAAGAGGCGGAGGATGGTGCGGATATCGGAGAGGGAGGGTAAAAGTAAGAGAGAGCTGGAGGTGATATTGCAGCGAGGAGAGTGCTGTTGATGAGGCTATGTGGTAAGTAGTTGCACGAGTACGGCGATGAGCAGTTGTGGATCGGGAAACAGCCGGGGTTTCGCCGATCAATCACGTGATCTTTGACTTCACCTCGCTTCTCTGACATTCCATTCACTCCGTCACCCTACTTCCCTTTTGTTCAAGAATTCTCGCTCTAGAGATATATCAAACATGACGGAAGTATACTAGATATCAGAATACCTATGTTGGACTACATACTTCCTAATAAAGCTGTCTAAGCTGTCCAAGCTCTGCGCTCACCTGCCTCTGTGTTATTCGGCTGCTGCAAAGGTCGTATCAAGCAATACTACCAAGACAGTAAAAGGATTGGGCCAGCTCTATAAGGTCGTTATAATTGCGACAGGACTATGATGTTCTGAGGGAAATGGCCAAAGTTTAACATTCTTTCTCGGTATATTTAATAAGATATCGTCAGTCCCAGTTGATCCCATTGATCACTCCCTGATAATCACATCGCCCCGCTCCCTCAGATCCAGTTAATATCGTGGACCTCCGTACCGATCATACCCACTTCCATATCCCGTATTCTGTTGCCCAGAGGGGCCCCTCCGTTGGCTTCCTCCTCCAAACCCCTGTCCTGGATTTTGCAGCGCCGCTTGAAGTTTCGACTTCAGCACTGACATTCTCTCTACCGGTTGATGTTCAAAGAGACCTTCTTCTATTCCTCTACCTCGGCCATAGTTGCTGGTAGACCCACTCTCCCACTGCGTAACGGTCTGCAAGATCTTGTTTTTGTTTTTGCGAAAATGCTGTGTCACTAGCTCCTTCCAAAGCTGTGGAGGATTATTCAACCAGTCCAGCATCGCGTAATGCACCGTGAGACCCCGAATGGTCTGGTTATACCTTCGTCCTTCCGCAGAGCCCCTCAATCCATTAAAGCCAGGCTCATTGCAGAGCGGATCGTCGCATAGGATCATAGCTTGTATTGATATGAGGACCTGGAGAATAGTGGATTCTGCAGCTTTCCATGGCTCTCCTTCAAAGGTGCCCAGGAGAGAAAGACAAACTCAACATTTTTAGCATGCGAAGAAAGAGAAGGCGATATGAGGTAAGGAGACATACCTTTGCCATCTGCATGAAGATTTGGATTGAACCTAACCCTGCCGCCTGAAGTACCTTTGAAAATTACTTTGGGCGGTTGGTGTGGATAAGTCTGTGGGCAGACCAAATCAAATTCGAAGAGACCGTTCTCATAAGGCGTCCCAGCTGGACCAACGATTACAATCCTGCTTCGTGTCAGATAAAGTCATTCCATATCGAATACTCCTTATTATCGCCTCCGAATAAACATTTCATAGGACAGTTGATCAGCTTAGTAGGAGGGCAAAAGGATCAAACAAGCCCCACTCGATAATCTTGTATCTTGTAACAGAATAGTCGCATGGAGTTCAACATAGAAGTTCTTTCGTAAGCTTGATAGAGACTTACTTCATTAGATCGGGCCTAGATGAGGCGTATTTGACCACAATTCCTGCTGGAAGCCCCGTTTTCAGGGTAGTGATTTCTGTAAGTAGTCTTTTCATGCGGCCCGGTGGTGATTGAATATATCTTGCTTGATTTCCGTAGTAGTGAGTCTCGAAGATTTCCTGATCTGGTGCCTCGGTGATTCCTTGGTCTAGTGCCTCAGTCTCGTTACCACAGCCGAGGCCTCCGCTACCTGCTGTAGTCTGTCTAAGTAGATACTCTGACAAGTCAGAGACTTGGCGACACAGCCAAAGCATGTCCTGACCTTCCTGGGTATGGAAATCTTCCTGATTGTTCATGGCACCCTTTAACATTATATTGCTCTGCACGTTGAGGTTCCGAAGACCATCAGCAAGAGATGAAGTTGTGTCCTCATTTCCTCTACTCGTCCCAGCAGAATTACCTTGAAAGGAGAGAGTCATGATATTGACCGCATCAGGTCGCAGAACTCTCTCCGTGTACACGATCTTCTGAGCAGTAATGGGATGTTGTCCGAGGATTCGAAGTACGTTTAAGAGAGCCTGGTAAAGCTCCTTACGCTTCGTGGCGTCCTCTAAGGAGTCATTTCGCAACAGCTCGGCGCAGAAATTTAGGATCTTAGAACTCAGAAGTATGTCTGCCACAGCTACGGGGGGGCTCATGTCGAAACTCGAGTTCCTATCCAGTGACGGAAGCAATTCTTCAAGAATTTCTAGAAGGGATTTGTTGAAGTTGTCGGACTGCTGTTGGGCATTTTGAGCCCTGAGCTTCCGTGGATCGGGACCAGTCTGGGAATATAGACCTCCGACGGCACCAAACATAGGACCAACGTATAATGACCCATCATAGCCTACTCCACCACCAATATTACGTCGACCAGTGCCGGTTTTGGTGGCCTCACGTTGTTTGGCTTCACTGAATTTCTGATCAAATCCACAGAGTATGACCCAGATCAAAAACAACCTTCCCCTTCCGCAACACCACGAAAGTTGAGTGTTGGAGTTCTGAACAGTGACTTGCGTGGGAGTCTTGCTGTTAGATGACCTGGACGTGCAGCCTACGCATACGAATGTAGAGCAGCACTTGCATTTGAGAAATGAGGAAGGAGCAACTGGACGACAGTTTAGAACATGTAGAGTAAAGGAAGCCCGGATACAAGATACTTACCTTGACCAGCAAGCCAGCTCTTGAACAAGCTATCGACGTCGGACTGGCCTTGGATCAGAACTGTACTGCATTTGGTGCATTTCCTAGCTCGCAAGTATGAAATGAAGTCGTTTAAATTTCTGAACGTTCCAGAAGACGCTGTCTGCTGGTGGGAGTTCCCTCCACCTCCTCGAAGTGATACCTCTGGAAGAGCGGAAAACGGGGAGAGCGAAGATGTGTCGGGGGTGTTATTCGCAGACGTAGATTGCTCTTTAAAATTTACCTGACTCTGGAGACTGTTCCATTCAGCTTCGAGTTGCATAGCCAGTGTCACAGAAGCGTCGTAATCAGGATCAAGAGACCTCGAATTCGGTGTTGCGTTAAGCTCGGCGTCAAGTTGCCTCGCCAGACGCAAACTGGCTTCCTCATCGATTTCTAGCAGATCCGAGTATCCCAGATTGTGAGATGCCATGATCGCGAGTAATAATGCTAAAGAAAGCCCTGCAAGGGATTGAGGGTGAGGTTGAGTTGTAAATTGTACCTTGATTGTATTGAACAAAGTAGAGAGAGAGAGAGAGAGAGAGAGAGCAAGACAATGTGAACTTTATACCAAGGTTCGGTGGTGCAGTACGTGAAGGTTACCTTCACTTCTTCGTCCAACTAGTTTTGATAGCAAGGCTATGTCACGTATGCGGTGTGTGCAGCTGAAGTTCGGTGACAGATTCATAAAAAGGAATTTGTAGGTACGTCCATGCTTTGTAAAGTCAAGAATGTGTGAAGAGGATGTAGAAAAGTTGTTGTAAGATTCAAATTCTAGAGGGCTTAGAGACAATGCAGGTAGGGCTGACCCATAATGCACCATACGGTAGGCCCGTACGTGGAAGACAAGTGCGGAGCGCAACGTTGGTGGCATTTGAATATAGCCGTGTATTAGCTTACCGACATCTCCTTGTGAGGCACGTTAGTTATAGTAACGCCGGAGGGATTACAGATTTTGTTTTAGCATTTATGTTTATTCCATGCCTTGTCACTATATATAGCCAAGTAACAGACCTGAATTGATGCAATGAGTAATTAGAGTAGATTGCCGTAGAGAACAGCGTAGGTCGTGGGCGATCTAGACTTACGAAGTGCATTATGGTTGGCACATCTATGAGCCTTCTGTAAGGGCTGTCGCTCCAACTACCAAGAAACATGCTTTGTAATACAAACCCTTTCCACGCCTCGTCCCAAGATTTGTAAAAGTGAGCAGGCCCAGCCTGCCCATAACAAATCACTGTATCCCGTCACGTTATCTATATCTGCATGACCAGATCGCCCCGTTCGCCACCGTGAATTCGCGAAATGCCTGCTGCGACATCTACTTCACAAAGTCATCAACTTCCTTTCACAGCCTGCTCCACCTTCTTCGCCGTCTTCTTGGCCGTGCCCTTCATCCCCGCCATTTCAACAGCCGTCTCTTCCTGATTCACAGGTACCTTCTTCCCCATTCCCCCTTTCTCTCTCTAGAGAATGCACCCGGCTCTGGAGGTCCATATAGCGCCTGGTGTAGGACCGTCCCCGACTGTAAATGCCGAACTAAAGTTCCATGACCCGTAGATGGCTATGAAGCGCCGTACATAGCGCGCTGGAGGAAGCTCACAGGTACCGATACCTTCTCTTGCTCTGGCGTACTTCTCGTAGTACGCGATAATATGCATCACAGACTGTGATATGGAACGCTATAACCGATTCTAGATAGCGGGTAATATAAACAAGTCAGTGTAGTAAAGCACGGCTGTATCTACCAAAGGGCACTTCGGTGTTAGAGATGTAGCACCTTCGTGGAGGAAGGTATGACCTCACGCAAATTGGCAACTATCGAAGAATAAAAAGGTTCTGGTATAAGCATTCTTTTTATATATCCAATCCAATCCTATCTGATTAATTACACCCACCGCGACACTAAGAGATTTTACACAGATAAAACGTGGTAACAACATGTGAAGAGAATCGAAATGAGGACAAGAAGCGAAAACGGGGTATCCAGCACCAAAATATTATACGAAAAAACGCAAGTCGACCCAAAAGAAATCCCACGGTATGGGTATATGGGAGAGTAGTGCAGCGATGCTAATATATAATGAGAGGTAATATGCGGGCAACCAAAGTCGGGAAAACAGAAGCAAGAAGACAATATCCAAAATTAGACAATAAATAGAAGACGGGGACGAACGTGAGGAAGAAATTAGTCCTCGGTCCACTGGGGAACCCATTCTTGACCGGGGAACGACGTAGCCCTCATAACAGGCTCGTCGTCCTCCTCAGCAGGAAGCTCAAAAACAGGTCTTGCCGTGCTTCCTCTGCGCTCCCACCCCCCTCGTCCGCTTCCAGCGACACTCCTCAGACTGCCAACCCGACCACCACCCGAAACGCTTCTTTCTAATTCTCTTGCACGGGCTCTTGCCCTTTCTCTCTCCTGTCTCTCACGCTCCGTCTCAGCGCGCTGGATCTCGGCTCTTTGCAGGCGTTCCGCGAGGGCGCGTTCCTCTTGTTCAAGAAGTTGTCGACGTAGGTTATCGGCCCCCATATCCGCGGATGAACGCTGAGGCGATGCGGCCATGGAAGCGGGCTGTGGGTGCTGCAAAAGGCCGATAGATGGCTGACGTTGGCGACCATTGTTCTCGCGACCTCGAATTTCCGCGTCGGTCATGATATTTGGCGGCCGGGGGCGATCTTTGTCCATTCCCTCATTCGGTACCCCAGGTCCAGAGTAAGATGGTGGTGGTTCATCAGGAGGTTGTTGTTCATAGTCTGGCTGTTCTATTTGTTGCTCAGGGTGAGGTGGTTGATATTGCTGCTGTTGTTGTTCCATTTGCTGTTGATGATCGGGTGCTGGAAATTGATTCATGTGGAAAGCGGGCCGCATTGGACTGTGAGGTAACTTTGGCGGAGGCGGGGGCGGGGGTGGAAGAGCAGCTGCGAGAGGATTCACGGGACTTCTCGGGCCGGCAGAAACGGGCGATGTGGGAAGAGGATATGCTGCTGGTTGTACACCCTGTTCCGGGTGAAGATGACTTTGTTGAAGTTGATGAGGGCTAACAGAAGGAGCAGGGGACTGTTGCTGTTCACGAGGAAGGTGATTAGAGACCGATTGACGTTGCGCTTGTGACATTGGATACGGCTGCGGCGAGCTCTTCGGTAACACCTCACGAAATCCATCCGAACCCTGCGCTGTGCTAGGCGGAGGCTGCTGAGCTTGCTGTTGATTTGATGGCGGACGAGGGCTCGGCGATTGACTCTGATGAGACGGGCGTGGGGAGGGGGATTGGCCCGTCCTTTCGGCATGCAACTGTTGCTGGGCAGCTAGTTGCTGTTCCATATACTGCTGGTGGCGGGCACGAACAATCTCTTGCTCAGTCGCCCCTTCTCGCACATTCAAATTCCATGGACGTTCTTGATGTGCGGCTTCAGTTATGCTAGTCATCCTTGCCTTCTGGGGCCTTTGGTTCGATGCAGGCTGGGGTGCTGACATTCCAGGTGATGGATTTGAAATCGGCGATACCACTGAAGCAACACTCGAGTTAGACTGATTCCGTTCGTTCGGCGCCATTTGGGTCTGTTCAGACACTTGTGGCGAGATTGGTTGCATCTCGGGATCCGAGTATTGTCGACCGGATGCGCTACCGTTTTGGACTGGCGAAGGACGAGTGGCTTGAGAATCATGAGAAAGCGCTTGAGTGCTAGGAGAGGTGTAAACACCTGCCACATGATTATATGCAGCGGGAATTTCAGGAGTCTCATATTGGGGTTCTGCTAAAGGAGAGCTGACCCGGCGCTGTGAAACTGGAGTTATAGCTTGAGGAACGTGGTCCGGAGATGGCGAGGATACACTTCGTAAGTTAGCGGGGGGTTGTGGGATGGTTGATTGCCGCTGCAGTGGCTGTTGACGTTCGACCGCCGTAAAGCTTGGTGCAGCATGTTCGCTGCCCATGCGTTTGCTATCAGGTTTATAATAACCAGCCGGAGGGGCATGGCCTGTGGTTTCTGACCGATGCATGGGATGCTCGAAGGATGGATTTGGAGCAGGTATGCCAGGGTTAGAGATTTGAGGAGGCTGCGAAGATTGACGTGTAGGCCTCTGTGACGGGTGCGTTTGAGCAATTTGTCTTGTGGCAATGTATGCAGACCCGTTAGTCATAGATTGCTGTTGTTGCACCTGCGGTTGCGGCGGCATCTGTTGAGGCATCTGTTGTTGCATCTGCTGTGTTATTTGCTGTGGTATTTGCTGTGGTATTTGCTGTTGATGCTGCTGCTGGTAGTTTTGCGGTTGCATGATGCGCGGAGGCATCCCTTGAGGGTGACCACCCTGAGGCGACATAGGGGACATAGTTTGGGGAGATAAACTCTGTGGTGCAATACCCTGCATACCAGGAAAAGGACGCGTGGCTGCAGGTGGAGGTGGTCCATACTGCAAAGTGTACTGCTGAGGTCTGAACGGCTGTTGCTGTTGAGGCCATTGTTGTGATGGCGGCGGTGTCTGGAATTGGGGCATTGTGGAATGCTTCTGCGTCTTCTGAAATTTTTTCTCTTCCTTGGAAAGCTTACTTTGGCCACTTGTTCCACTCCGACTGAACAAGTTGCCTAAAGACGAAAATCTCTTTTTCTTTCCATTTTCAGGAACCGCAGATGTGGATATTCGTTGCGCCTGCGGTGGCTGCGACAGAGGTACTCCCTGATGTACTTGCTGTGGGGGGATGCCTTTAAAGGGTGCAGGGCTAATAGGATATCTCAAATCGAGACGCGAATCCGCGGCTTGCACTCTAGTACTGTCTTGACTGAAATGTGACTCCGTTCCCACACTTTTGGGTCGACTTGACAAGGAACCAAATGCGCTAGCCCTTCTCTCCTTCTTAGGGGCACCTTGCTCTGTTGGAAGGTCCCCCAAACTTGACTGATAGGAAGCGCTACGAATCGGTCCTTCGGGAACAGAGTGACTTGGGTCAACCCTAGAGGTGGGCTGCTGAGATGTTTGTGGAGCACTTGGATTAGATTTGCCACCTAGGCTCTTCAACACCGATGCAAATTTTGGACGGGACGATCCCTTGTTCTCTTGCTTGGCTGGTTGTGTATTGGCCTGGGCAGCAGGAGGTCGATATTCCGCGTCGTTCAGGCGTGGGTCCATCGCTTGGTGTTGCATCTGCTGCTGTTGAAGCTCATATTGATTTCTGGGTGGCCCGGTCGACGCGCCTCCTAGACGAGGCATTCCCATGCGAGGCATCGTATTGTATGACTGTTTTGGCTTTTGTGTCTGTCCCCGAGGCCCTTGTAAATTTGGTTGACCTGAAGTTATGCCTTGCCTTTGTGGATCTGCAATCAGACGAGGATCCCATTTCTTTGGGTCCTGAGGCGAACGAGGATCTTGTATGCGGGGATCTTGCATGCTGGGATCCCAAGTTGGAGGGTTCTGCAGCCTTGCAACTTGTATTCTTGGGTCTTGAGCTGGAGGACTTTGCATTCTTGGACCTTGGAGATGAGCACTCTGCAACCTTGGATCCTGTAGAGGTGGGCTCTGGAATCTTGGGTCCTGCACAGGAGGGCTCTGAAACCTTGGATCTTGCATAGGAGGGCTCTGTAATCTTGGATCTTGCATGGGAGGGCTCTGGAATCTTAGGTCCTGCATAGGAGGGCTCCGCAACCTGGGATCTTGTAGAGGAGGGATTTGAATTGGGCTCTGCATTCTTATCTCATCTAGCAGTGGCCTATGAGCAAGAGCAGGCGGAGGAGAAGGTTGGGGAGGAGGAGAGGCATTGCTTGGCGGTGGTGGAGATACATTGCTATGGGGCGGGGTCCTGACCTGCTCGGAACGCATGCTGCTATGAATAGGAGAGACGGTTTGTCGTCGTACCACCCCACCTGGGAAGTGTTGCTGCTGTTGCTCTTCTTTGGGTTGCGGTTCATGCTGGGGTGGCGTTGAGGCGTATAACGTCTCATTGGTTTTGGCCTGAGGATGTCCTTGTAGTTGATGACTTGGGATCCGTGGAACAGGTGGTATATTCGCCTGCGCTGCTCCTGATCCTGGAGTGCTTATCTCATCTTGGGGCCTGCCGTTGGCATCTCGAGGACCAGATATGAAGCTCATTGGCCGCTCGTCACTATACCGTCTCGTGTCTTCTTCTCGAATTTTGGGCACAGCCGTCATTCTCGCGGCGCCGAGCACGGCTTTCTGCTTTGGTTCGGGAGTATCTGCAACCGGAGCCGCTGCAACTCGCAGAGGCTGGCCTTTTTCGTCTTGAACGTCTTTTACTATCCCGTTTTGATCGGCATAAAGGTCGTAGTCGTCACTAATAGGAACGGTCATTGAGCGTTGCTCCCCGGGGATAGATTCTTCTATTATCTGCGCCGGGATGGGCGAGCTCTTCGCGGAGGACCCCTGCTGGCGATTCGCACTTGATGGTCTTGATCTTCCAGCCTGGCTCGATGCGGATGAAATTGAAACACCGTCGCCGGGAACCATGGAGGATATTATGGAGAGGAGTGACTGTGAGCGGTTGTGACTCCCAGAGGTTGCTGCCTCAGCCTTGGATGATGGGTGCGCTTCTTGCTGGGCGGGTTCGGAAATAAGCGGATGGCTTTTGGTAGAGATGTTTGAGGATGCAAAATTAAACGTCGGTTGCTCCGGTTCCGGGTAGTGTTGTTGTGGTGTTTTGTCTTCCAGCTGGACCATGCTTGGGCTCAGGGGCGGCACTGGCGGGATATCGCGCTCGTCGTGTCTATCGCCTAGCTGGCTGCCATCTGATTGCGACGGCGCAACGACACTATCCTGCTCCCACGAGTCCAGAGAAGAGCGCGATGGCACATATTGAACTGCGTGGAGGACCTGATATGGAGATGCAGAGAGGCGAACTCCTGCGCCACCACCAGTTTGGCCCGCGCTCCCGCTTTCGTGCAGGGATTGCGCTCCGCCCAATAACGCGCTCGCGCCCGGGGCTGAAAAGGCCTCGTCGGATCCAACGCTGACTTTGTCCGTCTGCCTTGAGTTCGCCGTGCCTAATGATGCGTGTGCCTCTATTATTTTCTTCGGCGTCGTCTCCTCAACGCCATGATGCGCGTGGGAGGAGACGGGCGACACATCGCCAGCGCCGATCTGCTCCGTCTCGTATCCCAGCCGCACATCGCGTGATGCGCTAAACCCATTAGCTATCGCGTTGTCCACACGTGTTTGCGGGCCGTCGCTTGCACTGCTAACGGCAAGCGTTGCTGCTGGAATCATCGGACTGATATCGCCCTTTGTATGTTGAGATGTTGCCATCAAGGACCCGTGATCCAAGTGGGTAATTCCATCATCATCCTCCTCCTCACTCTCTTCCATTTGGCCCAGACCTACAGACGAAATGACGGGAGATATTTCACCGGCCTGAGGAACACTGGGGCCGAAATCAGGTGAAATGTCGGGGGCTCGATGGAAGGGCTGTGGTGGCTCGTGACTCAGTTGCGGCGGAAGGTCATCATCGTCTTCTTCCATCTGCTCATGCGTTGGCATAGAGCGAGGTGGGAGCGCGTTGTTGTCTGATTGTAATGAATGGTGATTAGCGTCCATCTGCTTGAGAGCTAATACCCTCAGGCTATCATTCTGAACCGAATGCGCATCTGGTTGGATGGCGTCTCTCCCAGTGGGCGTATCCCCGAATATGGGGGAAGGTTGAAGTCTCCCAGTTTCCATAGTCGGAGGAGCGGGTGTGTCTTTAAACGTAGCCTCGTCCATGAGCCTTGAAGCTTCTAAGTCCATAGCTGGAGGCGTCGAGTATCTGACAATTGACTGAATGACCCTGTGTTGTCTCGCGCTCTCCTGGCTCTCCCGCCCCCTCTGTCTCTCCTCCATCCCATCCGGTATCGGCGGAACCGGCGGAATGTCTTCGCCATCCCTATCTTGAGGAAGAAAGGAGAATGCGCTTTTCGCCGGCGAAGGAAGAACACCGAGTCGCTCAGGTGGTTGCAAACCGCCTCCTCGAGGTGGTGTGGAGTAGCTCGTTGGTTGTTGTTGCTGATGAGAATCAGGTATTACGTCCCACGAGTCTGGAGCATGGAAGGATTGCGGACGGCTGCCTTCTGCTGGGGGCGTTTCGCGAGGTGGCGTGTTTCTAGGTGTAGAGCCGGAGCCAAAATCCAAGTGTGCATTCTTGGGAAGAACGATGCTCGATGGTCGCGATCTCGACCGACTCGAACGGTGGAAAGGGGATGACATTCGCCGTTTCTTTTTTTGCTCCTTAGGACCATCAAAATCTGTAGACATCCTCGTGTTCTCCGGCGTCGTCATGAGTTCGGGCTCTTCCGATGCTTCTCGGGACGAAGACATCGATTCCGATCGTGAGACCTACGTCACATATCAACACACGTACTCATAGTTTCGCGAAGGCAGGAGGGACCATAAGATTAACATTTAAATAGTTGTGGGAAGAGTTCATGGCCCTAATCTTACACGAGATGATTGACACATTACAGAAGTCTTGTCAGGGCCAGTTATCATGAAGTTGAAGAGAAAGGGAAAAACAACATCATAACGCCCAAGAGAGCTAGGAAAAACCAAAACCAGAGGTCTCTCCAAAGATCCAACCATCTGTCGTAGTCCACCAGTCTGGAAGGAAGGAAGGAAAGTCGTGAGGTGCTGTCTCTGCCCGTGTCGTGTAGGAAATGGAGGAAAATCGTCAAACATGAGAAGAAATCAGTTATCTACCTTATCGCCACTTCCGCTTGCCCTGAATCGGCTTTTGCCTTTGGCAAACAACCCCTTCGCGCTTGTCATCCCCTTTCCAAGTCCTTTACCTCCAAGTACCCCTGCCGTGTGTAGGAGATCTTTGCCTTTAGTCTGCATCTGATGACTCGTACTCCTTCCTCCAGATGCCCCTGTGCTAGAGCTCTGAGGGTGCACCTCCGCGGGAGCACCAGATGAAGTAGGCGTAGATGGTACTTGGGATGCAGCAGAGTTGTACTGCTCGTAGTATGGAGCAATTGGGGGTTGGGTGCTGCTTGATCCTTCCTTCTTCCCAAATAGCGAGAGGGATCCTGCTGGCTTGTGCCGTGAGGTAGCGGTAGCTGCAATTGTCGGTCGATGCTGAAGAGGCGTCTGTGATGCAAGTTGGGGATTTGCAGCCACTGCCGAAGCGATCCAATCATTCAGACCATGATCGGCATTTGCCCAGTAGTCACGAGTCTTATTGTAGGTAGCGATGCGCTCCGATGGTGACTTCATTGTCACAATTTCCCGAAATCCCAAGGGCTTGTCAGAAGTAGGTGATCTGGCGTCGTGATCTTGCGTGGTCGATGGCCCAGCAACTGAATCTGGTACTGGTGCTGTAGTTGCTTCTTCATGTGACTCCTGTTGACGCGACACTGCGGATTCTTCAGCATTGCCCAACGATTGTTGAGACACGAGCGATGTTTGGGCACTCAAACGAGGGGGCATGTCGACTGCTTCAGGGTTCATTTCGGTGTTGACAACGTGAAGTCCAGTTGCATGAGACACTTCCTTGACGGTATCAGCCCGCGTAGGACTTGCCAATGGTTTCTCGGAATTCGGAGGAGGTGTTGGTGATCGCATGGCAATATCGGACTCATTAACATGATCCGGTTTGGAGACAGCAGTAACATGACTAGGCCCAAAGTATGGATCGGGGATGCCTTGGAATGAATGGCTCGGCGCGTTGTCCGTGGCCTGCTGAGTTGTTGAAGATACAACTTGTTTTTCCTCCTCAGGATTCTTCAAAGCTTGAGCATCTGCACCAGTTTGTGCCTGTCCTTCTGGCGAAATGATTTGAGCTTGGTTGCCTTCCCAACTGAAATGACGATCGAGAACTGGGGGCTTAGTCGAGTCTGCGAACTCGGTTGCTGTGGACCTTGCTGCGACGGGAGACTGCTCAGTGCTTGTTCGAGGATGTTCAGACACATTGCGACCAATGTCGGTAGATGGCCGAGGAGAAGTATGATCACCATCGGCCCAGTAGCTGTCATACTCGCTGGGCAAGATGGAGCTCGCACGATTCGCCTCAGGCAGCACAGTGGGTTGGAGTGACGGTCCGTTGTGCTCCTCGTCTGAAGTCTTCAGTGGGGTAAGACTAGCAACTATCTCCTTCCGAAGCCTGTCGCTCTCCTGATCATGCATGGATGTCTCAGTGCTCAATTGCGGGATGGGCGTCGGTCTCACTGGGGTTTGCTCTTGACTGGAAGATGAAAATGGCTCCGGACTCTTTTCTTTTAGTGGAGGTGGCGGTGGCAAGTCTTCGGACTCAGGTGAGTCTTTCGCCGGAGGCGTAGGGGGTATGCTGGAATTAGATGACGCTGTACGATCGAGTTGAAGAGGTCGAGACAAGTAGACATCTCCATAAGTATTTCCCTGCACTTGCTCTTCGCGGTCTTGCGAAGACTGAGAAGACGAAGCGCCAAGTCCGACTGAGGCCTGAATAGCTTCGCCCATGGCAGCCCCAGCCGCCTTCAACGCCGCGAGGGCATCAGAAGGTGACGAAGGTGACTTGGATGGATCTGTAGCTAAGACTGGATGCTTAGCGGTTGTTGGCGTCAGATCAACCTCGTCGAGCGGTGATAGCACTTGACGATCGTCTGGAGTCAATACGTTATCCCCAGAAATCTGCATGTCCCTATCGCCCTGGTCTGATGGAGTTGCATTCGTAGTTGCATACGACTCCCATTGTCCCGGCAGTTTAGGCCTAAAGCTTACCTCCCGTGCGGCAGCAGGCCTCTCATCTAGTGTCTGCTTTGTTGGACTGATAGGCCTGGTCGTAATTGGCTTTGTAGGAGACGACGGACGGGAGTGTTCTGGGCTTTTCTCCCAAGATTGAATGCTGTTCCCTGAAGCATTGGACTGTGTAGAGCCCCGACGTGAAGAGACGTCTCCAAACTTTCCGGCCAGTTCTTGAACGCGGCCCTTGTTGGGTGACTCTGAACGTGACCTTGGTGCTGCGTCAGAGATCGGGGAATCTGCGTTCTGATGGGATGCTAAAAATGCAGTTTGAGATTCCTTCTCTGCTGCACCGAGTTCGGGCACAGCTGTGGTGGGGCTCAGTTTAATGGCCGAAGCGATGTCTGCCTCGCGGGTAGCATAAGCTGAAGACGGGTTCCCCATGCCTCCTTCCATTGCATCGGGTGATGTGGGACTCAAAGAACTGTATAGAGCCGACTCTGATTCTGGTACGAATGTTCGTGGCTCAATCGCCGGAGTATGAGCGGGACTCTCACCGGGACTAGGAGTTGCTAGACCGCTGCGTGGTTGTGATGAGCTGGAGAAATCGCGAGCATGGCTGGTCGGAGAAGGCTTGCGGGCAATTTGATGCGAGCCGCCAAGCATCTGGGACGTTGGCCGGGATACAGGTGTACTACTTTCACTCGCTTCTTCCGCGATCATGGGGGTATCACCTCCGGCGTTATTTCGATTCTTCAGCGCCGAAGTGGCAGAGCTTGGAACGCGGCTCATGATTGGGCTTATTCCTGAAGTAGATTCTGTATTACTCCTTGACATGCCGGAGTCAGATTTCGAAATCGGCGTTGGTGGTATAGATCTCTGGTCGTCAGTGCGAGTGAATGCCTGATTCACAACAGAACGAAAGCCTTGGTCATCCGAAGGTGAAGCAAAAGGAGCGTGACCGTCGTTTGTCTGTTGTTGCTGATCACCAGACCAGAAATCGTTGTCAAAGGCAGATATCCGACGCACTTGGGGAAGAGAAGGAGGCTGGAAGCTGTAGTCTGATTGTGACTGAGACTGTTGACTTTGCGCCGCTGCATTGTAGTTCGGTTGATACTCGCTCCTACCCTCAGAGACAGTCTCTAGGGGTTGTAAAGACTTGGCAGGATCGGCGCTCCTTCCGAGAGCGTCTGGCCCTGGAGAAGTCGTATCTTCTCGAGGCCGAGACGACAGAGAATCCAGGCTTGGTCGCGAAGAATCCATCGATGCAGTGCGCTCCCGCTGGCGCTCCTCTTCTACGCGCTTGTAGATATCTGCGGGCCTTATAAAGGGAAGAGGCTTTGTAGGATTGCTAGGCGTGCCTTCTCGCGGGGATATGGCACCTGGTGAATCAATCTGACCTATGCTACTTTTGCGGATCGGATACTTCGGATTCAAAGGAGAGCCGGAAGCACTTCCAGGCGTGGGTGATATCTTGGTTTGCAGCGGGGGAGGCAAGGCGGCGGGGAGAAAGTCGCGTCGATGCTGGGGGGTGTCGCTGGTATCTGACTCGGCAGCACTGGCTTGCCGGTGGGCAGGATGGACAATACCAGCGGACTGGCTGGGAGCGCCATATGTCGGCTGCTCATAGGGCTTCTGTGGTTGGTGTGTTCCCGCTGAAAAGGCGCGATGTTCCTCGCCGGCCTCAAACGAATTCCTCCGCGCGGGCTGCGGGAAACCCTGGTGCTGAGGGTCTGTGAAGCTCCTCGGCGACTGTTCAAACCGCGACCCAGGCTGTCGAAGGCCGGCTACGGCGGCAGGCTGCGGAGGAGGTTGAGGTTCCTGGTCTGCGCCATACTCGTCGTACTCGTCGACGTCACCCCAGTCGTCCCCATCATACGAGTAGGGCTTGGCCTCGACCCATTTCTTAGTCTTGGAGCGGTTGACATTGGTCTTGAACGATGGCGGCTGCCCGGCTGGGAAGAGGTTCGGCGGCGGACGGTCACTGCAAGTACGTTAGTCAAACGAGAGCTGGGGCGGGCGTCTGGGGCATCATGTACAGCGGTGACCGGGAGTCCTGCTGCTGATTGAACCGGAATGGGCCAGACATTGCGTCTCCTGGTGTGAAGATGGGCGCTGGCCACTATTTATTCCTAGCACCACTCTGCGAGAGTGGCGTTCTCAGGGCGATGCCCTTGGACGTGCTGGGTTCGGCAGCGCATAAACCAGCAGATGCGCCGGGTGATGACGTCGCAGCGCTGAAGGCTCGCAGTGGCAGGGCAGCTGCAGGCTGATCGAGGGCGCGGACCCGGCGACAAAGGATGTGTGGAGCCTGCAGCGAGAGGCGATGTCGCGAGGGGGGTGGTGAGGTGTTCGGGGTGAGGTAAGGCTGGCAGTGGCGGCGTCAACCGACTAGCTATGGCGCGCGAGGTGGAGCTTTCAAAGGAATGGCACGTCGCCGTCACGCGAGGGTCGCAAAGGGTGGGAATAGAGGCAGACGGAGGCAGACTAGTGATTTCCCATGTAATTTGCACCGCATTGAAGTATGCTATGAGCCGTCCTGCCCTCTTGTCCAGCAATTCTGGCGACAGCCAATGACAGGCCGCCCGGCCAAACACCAGCCCGCCGGATCTTGGGGGACTAGGGGACCACGTTCGCCTTCGCTGTGAGCGGCCTATTTTAAGTTCCACCATCATTGTTTGCCAAAGAGCCACGCAACGCACCTCACATCCATAGCCCTTCTACAATCACGGCCCATGTTCACTGCGTAATCGCGCTCCCAAGATCTGAACGCAGACCAGCCTGCCCGCCGTCCTGACAGCGGAACTCCCGCGACTCGAAGCGCCAACCCGCGACACCCGCCTTCTCAACCACTACCCCGTCTCATCGCAGTCTCGTTGAGCCTCATACCCGCCATGGCTGTATCCATACAGGACCGCACCGACGAGTTCCGGTCCATCCTTGCGCAGGCGCAGCGGCGACAGGCGCAATCCAAAACCGGCGCACAACGACAGTCTCTCCTATCCGCGCAGCAGAAGGCCGAGGCGAATGGCAACACACCACTACGCCAGCGCTCCGAGTTTGCGCGCAATGCCGCGGAGATTGGGCGTGGCATAGCGGGGACCATGGCAAAGCTGGAGCGGCTTTCACAGTTGGCACGACGCAAGACTCTATTCGACGACCGGCCCGTGGAGATCGATGAGCTCACGTTCGTCATAAAGCAGGACATGGCTCAACTATCTGGCCAGATCCAGGGCCTGCAGGCGCTCACTGCAAAGCAACACCCCAAAGCAAAGGCGGGGGCTGATCAGGAGGGAGAACACAGTCACCAGGTGGTTATGCTGCTAAAGGACAGGCTCCAGACGGTTGGCGGTAGCTTCAAGGATGTGCTAGAAGTGCGCACGAAAAACATGCAGGCTTCACGGTCACGGACAGAACATTTCCTCTCATCCGCTGCTTCCCATTCACAGAGTGGCTTTGATCCTTCGAGGACGGATTCACCCCTATACCAGACACCACAACGAGGCCGCTCGCCTGGGGGCTTTAACAACACAAATGCGGCCCAGCAAGATCTACTCTCCCTCGACCCCTCAGGATCGTCGGCCTTATCACGTGGCGGTCCGCAATCAGACCAACAGCTTTTGCTCATGGAGGAAGCACAGCCGCAGAACGCCTATATCCAGCAGCGAGGTCACGCCATCGAGTCGATCGAAAGCACTATTACGGAACTAGGGAGTATATTTGGACAACTGGCACAGATGGTCTCGGAGCAAGGCGAGCAGATCCAGCGCATCGACGCCAACACAGAAGACGTAGTAGACAATGTTGAGGGCGCACAACGCGAACTAATGAAGTATTGGAGTCGGGTCCAAGGCAACCGGTGGCTTGTTGCCAAAATGTTTGGTGTGCTGATGATATGTATGTCTGCCCAATCTCCCTTGCCAAAGCCACTGCTAACCCTCCTGTGTAGTCTTTCTCCTCTGGGTGCTTATTGCCGGATAGCCCCCCAGACTTGTCATTTTTCCACGAAGCATCGGCATTTTTTCAAGGCGTTCGCGAAGAAAGGGACACACGGACACCAGCTCGGTCTGGATACAGTATCTTCCCCAGCGTAGGCTCCACCAAGGGAGGCTCATTGCATACGACACATCATTTTTCATTTGTATTGTACCACCACCCCCTTTCTTCTGCATGTATTATTCAGGGCACTCGGGACCAAGAGTTGGGCCAAATAGTCAATTTAATAGACAACTTTGTTTTCGTGTCGTATTCTTGCTTTCTCCCATGTCGATTCGAAGATTGTGGACTCGGCCCCCGAATCCGAGGAGCCTCATCTTTGCTTGCGGGAGGTTGTCAGGTTGTATGATAGCGGGGGGAGTCGTGTGTTCGAAGACAGGAGGCTGGTCTGCAGCAGGAGACGGATGCAAAGCTACATCTCTTGGCTTGCATTGCAGCGAGGTACAAGGTATGCGGAGGCACCCAAACCGCCACTGTTGAGTTCGCGCCTCCTCGAAATAGACAGCTCACATCTCCGAGCAAACACTGCATCGACAGGCACGGCAGGGCTGTTGAGCCATCTCAGCCAAGAGGCAAAATGATTCCTTCAGTCCTAGCAGATCCTATTTGGTGTCGGCTAAGAATGACTTGTACTACGGGTACTGA
Organism: Melanomma pulvis-pyrius CBS 109.77; assembly: GCA_010093585.1. Classification (NCBI taxonomy): domain Eukaryota; kingdom Fungi; phylum Ascomycota; class Dothideomycetes; order Pleosporales; family Melanommataceae; genus Melanomma; species Melanomma pulvis-pyrius. Next base: position 20,877 of record MU001856.1, read on the forward strand.
AATGTTCCTCTAGGGTCACACCGCGCACTATGGGAGTAACTTGCCGCGTACCGCAAGTTCCCGCTGGCTGCATCTTCCCGCAAACTATAAGCTCCAGTGTGGAGCACCGCATCTCGTACATGATGCGAGGTAGAATATCTACCCCACTCACTCGCCAGAGAGGCCGGGGAGACGAGCGTCGCACGCAGGAAATCATATTGGTTGTCTTGCTACTAGCAGCCGATCCCAGTGCAGCAGTGTCACCAACCTTGCCCAACAGCCTCCCTTGCTGCTCACTGAGCAATTGCTCTCACAAGCAACTTGGTGTCGAGGTTTCAGAGTCCTGTCCACCCCGAGGCTCCAATCAGACAGCTAGACTGGCGTGGTAGAGCATCCGATTTTAGTGCCGTGGTTGACTGAAGTCCTCCCTTCTTGCATCTGACGTCTTCCCGTCCAGCGCATCAGCAGGGCGGCGGATATGCCAATCGATGGCGAGCTGGAAATAGGCTGGAATGCGTGAAGTCCAGTCCGGATCAAAGTAACTGCGTGCGTGCAATCAAAACAAATCTTTAAACATGGTCGAATCGCATCCGGAGCAGATGACTACATGTCCGTTTCCGATGGCGTGGGCGGTCCCAGAGTCAGGCAAAACTTGCCTTGCCAGCGCTCGTCTGTGTCCCCGCAACGCCACATCGAGCTTCATCGCCAGGCCCTGTCCGCGCATGCCAGTACAGACACAGGGCCGGAGCGGTGAGCTGTGCGCTCTCTGGGCTGGCCTGGGAGGCATTCATCCACCGGATTGCCAGCACCCGGGCTGCAGCAGTCTAGCAGTGGTTGATATCATCTCATGTACTGCGTCACAAGACCAGCCTATCGATAGCCCGGCTCTCTTGGCCGAGCTGAGAGCGGGCCCCCTGCCGGCGTGCGGCATGACGGGCGTGCGGCGGCGGGAAGCGTTTTGTCTAGAGAAATGTGTGCAGCGGTGAGGATTGCGATGTGCTGTTTTCTGCCTCGTCTGGAGGCCGAAATGCAGCGATCGACGCCGCCAAGGGCCGGGGAGAGCACATCGCAGGCTGTCACTTGGAGTGCAAGCGATATTCTGTGCCCAGTGGCTTGACGGGTCCGCCATTGTCCAGGTGTGTCTGCAGCTCGCCGGATAGCGGTCATTACTGCTGCGCTCGCTCCGCATTGGTTGGCAGGTTGGCTACCCTGGATAGTTCCCTCTCACCGACTCAACCCTCTCACACCTAAACACCAGCGCCCGCGCAATTGCAGGCTGCGTGCCTTCGAGCGACAATCTGCCTTTGCCCATGCACTCGACAGCGCAGCCGCGTCTCTAGATCCTGCCACCCATATGGTCTACCCTTAGCCTCTTGACATCGCCGTTTCGTTGCATGCGCGCATTGGTGCCATGTCTGAGCCTGGAGGCGACTATCTTGCCGACTTGAGCACCGCGCCCATTTTTCACGATGCCATCTACCTGTCCGAGGCCCTTGGTCTCCCAGAGGGCCAGGATGAAGACTCCGTCGACGCCCACCTCGCCATGTCCGCCCGCGAGTCTGGCATCGAGGACCCGTACCGCTTGCTCTGTCCTGACCTGCACGACATATCGACATCTCTATCTACCATGACCGTGGCCAGTGACCTAAGGAGCTCCATGTCCATCCATTCCCGCGAGACTCAGTCAACAGGCATCACATCCCATCCCTCGCGGACGTCCAAGGACAATGGCTACATGGAATCGACGCTCATCTTGCGTACACTACCACCACCATCGCCTATGCGTGGCTCGACATCCTTTGAATGCTACGATACCGTCTTGGACCGTTTCCGACCAAGTGCCCGCCACCGCCCCTCGTCCTCCACCTATTCCGCCTCTCGCGCAAACTCGGCTCTGTCCAGCGCTCCTTCTGCGTTACCCAAACCTATTCCTCGAAAGCACAAGCGAGCATCTAGCCTCTTCTCTATGTTCAGGAAGGACTCTGGGTGCGTACATGCTTATTGGTTTCCCTGAAACATTGTACTAATTGCTTTGTGCAGCGCTTGCCCTTCTCGATCCCACCAAGGTCACTATGTCAACCCACTGAGCCCGAAGTTGGACTGTGGCCACTCACTCTCAAAGTATGCGATTCGGGTACATATACAAGAGGCGTTAGAGAGCACGGAGCATATTGCACCAAGCTGCTGCGGAACTCTGCTACCAAGATCTATGCTGGAAACCGTCTTGTCCAAGGAAGAGGCGGATGTTGTGATGGCCGTACCAGTAGAGCTGCCCCCTTTCAGCTCTCAGCGCGACTCTGGATACGGCGAGGATGGCATTTCCTCTGTTGACCTTCCTCACGTTTTAGACATCCGGTCTCATCCCATTGGATCCTTCATTACTGCGCCGGATACCTCGAGCCGAGATATTGGGCATGAAGACGAACAAAACTTGAACCTAGCTCTAGCTAACGAGGCATTTATCAGCTTGAGAGCGCAGCAAAAAGAACAGTTCGAGCGCGTTTCATCTTTCGAGGCCAATCAGAGAAAAGCGTTATCGGCATATCATCAATGGACATTGAAGCGACTTTCGACTAAGCTCGAGAAGAGCCAAGCAGAGAAGACAAAACAGGTAGGTGGTTAGGTCCAAACTCCCGTCTGATCTCAGCTTACTTAGACCCTGCAGCATGCCCTGGAACTTGAGCGCCTAGACGAATCACAAATCGTCGCCGAACACGATCTCCGCAAATCCCACGCCCAGGAAACCCAAAACGTTGCCACCGCTCTAAAGTACATGGAAGCTTATTGTTCCGGCGCAAGTCTTACAAATTCGGATATTGCGCATACCATCACGGAAGACGACCGCAAGAAATTAGCTCGTCAGCACGTAATTCAGGAAAAGTTGCCTGGAAAGCACGAGAGTGCTATCAATGTGCTGAGAGCGAGGCAGGAGAAGGATGGGAAAACAAAGGTACAGAAGCAGCAAGCAGAGCTGCAGCAGTTGGGCACCGACTATGAAAGCGGAAAACGAGAAGAAGAGCTGCGATTCATGAAAGATACAAGTCGTTTGGATGCGCTTATCGAAGCAAGGAGAGGGAGACTAATTCACAGATGGGATCTGAAGTTCGAGATGTGGCGACGAGATTGGGAGAGCCAACACAGCACCTCTCTGAACGGACGACTACCGCACGGAGAATGGCCGGAGAGCACACACGTCGAAGGACCGCTTGATACCTCTAGCTCGTTAGCCTTGTACTCGCAGATCATGGTGTGATTGAGTGCGGAACACATCGGACCCTTTTCTTTTTTTGGCATATATCACGACTCACACACGACTGCCACGTATCTCTTTCAACGCTCATTTCATTTGTTTACACGCTCCCAGATCGTTCGGCGTATCTACTGCATAGCGTGGTGTTTTTCCTTCAGAGCTACTGTCGACATGGGTCAGCGTTTATGTCCGCATTTCGGCGTATATTACACCTGTTATATGGTTTCCATTCGATATCTATATACCCCACTGCACCGCCAGTACCTTTTTCTTCTTTACTTAAATGAGAGCGGCTTAGCGGCGGGAGCGTGAACATCAAGCTCTGGCATACGCGCCGTCGATATAGATGCTTGGGTAGACCTCGTCGAAGATAGAGGTCGAGGTGCCAATCAACCAACACATTTGAGAACATGTCGTGCGACTTCTTTTCCCTAGTGTAGACGTACAACAGATGTCCTCTGTCATATGGTGAATCCCAACCTTTGTCCATCAATCTCCTTCCCCTCACTAGTTGTACCACGACCCAACATTTCTTTCCAGAGAGACGACCGGGCCCCAAGTCGAGTTCCTCAATTCCAAAAATACTCGGATCTTCTCCTCCCATTTTGCTTTCTTCCTTCCGTGGCCATTTCGCTTCTTCCACAGCCTTTCCGATTCTTCCGTCCTCTCTGCGTCCTTCTTCTGTTTATGTCATCTTTGGGGGTTTCCTCTCCATGGCTTGTTCGCTTCTTGCGTCCCTCTGACTTCCTCCGTCTGCAAATAGAAACCTGGGAACGCCTTCGCCGGCTCCACGTGACATCGCGTTGGCGCCGCCCCGAGCGAGCCCGACTCGGGAGTCGAAAACGCCGTGCGCGCGCACGCGCGGACCGACCGACCGCATGCATGCATGCGCCATGCAGGGGTGGTAGGGCAGACGTAACAATATAATTTATACTTGCGCATGCAATCTACCTCCTAGCTTCGGGAGGTTAGCACAAACAAAGTCGAGGAACATGCAAGACTACTGCAGTTCGGAGATTTGATTTGTGAGCAGCCCGAGGGGGGGCGCGAAAGCGGGCACGTCTGAGCAGAGATAGTTCAAGCGCAGGAAGGTAAGAAGGCTAAATTTCAATTCACCAGTCTACTTCGTTTCGCGCAGGCAAGCAAGCAAGGTATATCTACATATCAGAGCACTCCTCCTAAAACAGTGCTCCTCACAGAGCAAGGCGGAAAGGCAAAAGGGCAGCGCAACAAGGCAAATAAAGCAGCATTCCGCCACAAAACACCTCGAGAGCCTATGTGTAACTCGATACGCTCAGCGTATGATATGTTCCGTCCGCTCCAAATTCCCAAGTCCGCATTACCCGCGCGTTCTGATCGAAGTCTTAACCCGCACCAGTGCGCCACAGCGCATTCAGCAAGGCGCCTGGGCCCAGAGGGACAAGTCCGGCATATCGAAAGGCATGATTCAGAAGAAAGACATGAAGGCAAGAAAAGGGGGTATGCGCACTTCAAGAACATATGAGAACCCAAGCAATAAGATGATACAGGGAGAAAGGTATGTAGTTGTGAGAACAAATTTTGTTTGATGATGCAAACGACATAGGAGAAGTGTATTGGGGTATGAGTATGGGCATGGTAAGGGGTAATAGACAAAGGGGATACATGAAACTGAGTAGAAGTGCTCAAGTAGTAAGACGAGGAAATGTTTTGGCCCAAAATCCATCCTCGCACAAGTACAAACTATCCAGTAGGGGTATTCCGCTGAAATGTCGCTTCCGGCCGTCCAAGAAAACCGCAGGGATATAGAAGTAGAGAAGAAACAACTGTCCGTTAGAAGATACTCGCTCTTGGGAGTGTCGAGTTTGTGCCAGGCGCGTTATACATTCTGATTCGCAGACAAAATTTAGGCGCGATTTAACGGCGGATTTCTGATGACCTTGGTTACCAGATTGCTAAATCGCCTAGTAGCCAGCGCTCCGGTGCTGTCGAATTTCACGAGCTCCGGCGCTCGAGGCACGACCATTCGCGCTAGGCACCGAAAGTTGTTTGCTCGCAAGTCCGTCAGATGTCGCAGTCCTTCTCTTTGTGCCGCTTTTCTGCAGTCGGCTTGTCCTCCAACCCTCGTACCACTGCTCGCGGCTTGCCTCGCGGAGCTCCGAGCGCCATTCGCTGAATACACTTTCTCTGAGTCTAACGAAATCGCAGTGTTCCGCATTCATGGGATCGGCGAAGCCCCAGGCAAATCTGCGACCAACTACCTCAGGCTCATATGGGTCTGGAGATATGATACTAAGCGGCAGATAGGGTACCTCGGAATCATCATTCTGAATAGATGCAGAAATAGCTGATGGCTTCCGAGCATGGTTGCGCTTGGCACTGGGAGGAGAAGTTGGGGGCGAATGTGACTTTGAGGAGTTAGACGAAGCATCTGAGCCAGCCTCTGAGGATGACCGGTCAAGCAGTTTGTTGAGGACATCAGATTTGCCTTCGTTGTCCGAGGAATGAATGTATGCATCCTCGTCCCGCTCATCAAGGCGGTCGGCATCTTCGTCCTCGGAGTCTTCGGAAAGGTTGAGCGCCTCTAAGGGGTCTAGTTTGGCTCGCTTGAGAGTGTCCCAGACCATCTTCTTCAGGTGACGCATATGGGCCGCGGTGATAGTGTCTGCCTTGCTAATGACAGGGATGACGGTTGTCTTCCCTTGAAGCCCGCGAAGCACATTCAGATCTAGGTCCTCATCGAGGCCGCCAAAGATTTGGCTACCGATCTTTTTGTTCTGCTTCTTGCGCGCCTCCGCGATGTTGGAGTCGAGACGTGAGGGGTCCAATATCAGGAAGACACAGTGAATGTGGGTGTCGCGGACCCCTGGGGCGCGCATAACTTTCTGCTCCTCGGTGAAGGTGTCCTCGAATTTAGACTCGAGGAAGGAGGTTATGACTGGCAACTGGAAATCAACAATGTGCTTCTCGAGGCCTTGCGAGTCCCAGAGTGTGACACCGACCCGCTCATTGTCCACCTCAGTCTCCAAGTATTCGCATGTGAATGGGGAGTCGGGCGATTGCGCAGTCGTTGGTGGAGAGGGGGTTTGGGCGCGCTTTTTGGCAGGCAATGCGAGCGCCGTGCGCAGGAAGTCGATGAATGACGACTTGCCGGAGTTCTTAGTGCCGATGACGAGGATGCTAGAAAATAGTCAGCAAAGATATCGATAGTACTGTTGCGTGACCTACTTGAACGGCGTCGGATCCTTCCTTCTCCTCACACGTCGAGGGCTGTTGACGGTGCTGACGGCGCTGCTGGCGTAACTGTAGCGGCCACGGTGCGTCATGCTCTCGGTCCGCGGGTACGGGTCAAAGTCCATGTATGGCGGCGAGCTACCGGGTACTGGGGGTGGGACGAAGCCGGCGTTAGGGGCCATCTTGTACTCTCCTGACGGCCTACTGAAGTTGTGGTTGAAGTTGTGGGCTTTGTTGGAGATGATGGCGACGGAATCGGGCCGGGCGTCGTCGCCGCCGAAGTTCTCGATCTGGGGGAGGGGCAAGTGCGAGGGGAGACGAGGGGGCTGCTTAGGAAGCATGGCGGCCTCCCGCTGCTTGCGCAGGGCCTCCTCCTGGGCAAGAGCCTTCTGCTTCTTGCTCATCTTGCCTCCTGATGCGCTGCGCTGACTGCTGCGATTGTCACTGGAACTCTTGCGACGCAGGAAACCGAAGCTCGACCGTCGAGCCGCCGAGTGCTGCTGAAATTCGCCGTTTGGGTGCGCGATCTGGGGCAATGCGGTGTGATCGGGGGAGCCTTCCTTGGGTGCAGGAGGAGGGTTGAGGGAGCGAGTGGGCGTCGTACTCATTTTCGGCGGGCGGCAGTGTCACGTTATCAGAGAAACGGACGCTCAGCTGGCGCGCGGATAATCTTAGCAGACGGGAAAGGAGTGTTTGGGTTGGGTGGACGGCGTTGGCTGCAGCCCTCTCCACGTTGCGACGAGGCGGCGAGAAAGGCCCTTTCGACGATCGAGGATGGGGGAAGGTGAGATTGAAGGGGAAGGAGATCCTGCGGACGGGCTAAGTCAGTACTGGTCGCTGGTCGAGACGCGCTGTTCATGGCGCCGTGGTGAGCCCGCCGGGGTGGACAGCGAAATTAGACTGAGAGGCAGCGCTGCACGACAGGCCCGGACAACGTACCCAGTACCGTACCACGGCCAACTCCTGCAACTACTGCAGGACCAGGAAGCTGCCGGCCTTAGCCTCGAAAGCGAACTGGACGCTCCACCCTGGGGCGGACTCGGGGGCTGAAGGCCCTGGGGAGAAGCAAAGAGGAAGGAGGCCAGCCGCAGACGTCGCCAGGACTTGTTCTGACACGTTTGAGAAGGAGATGGGAGCCAAAACCTGGGCGATGGGAGGGAGCAATTGGGTGCAGACGGGGTGTGGGAGCGGAGGAGAGAGGAAAGCAGAAAAGAGCACCTGGGCAGCTACACCATTCAGGAGAAGACGAGCAGGCTGGCCAATAAGCGACGCGGGCGAGGATGGCACACACTCGCTCGTCCGAATGCCTGAAACTCGCCAGCGGCACACAACGGCCATCGACCCTCGACAATCGCCACGGACGGGCGCAATCATTCGCAATTCTTCTGGAACCGCCGGGGTGAGGCTCCTCGCAGCACGCGTCTCGCGCTGCCCCACAAATCCACAATCATTCTGCTACACGTTCCTGGCGTGCCAGCCCAGCTCTCGCGCCGCACGCCACCGAGCCTCCTATGCACCGCAAAGGGGTCGTTTGAATCGAGCCGACGGCCAGAAGGTGATCAGCTCGTTTCGATGCGAGAGAAGCTCCGCCGTGTTGCGCATTCATGCACCATCCTCCCGAGGACCCGCAGCCCTGCAGCGTTTCATTTCCCACCAAAAGCCAAATATTCACAGACGAGGCAGCCAATGGCGAGCCGTGCCGTGCCAGCATTTGCTGCGTTTTTCTAAGAAGCCCATGCCGCATATCTAATTGGCTACATTTCGACTTTATTGAAATGGCAGCACAGCATACGCTTGGCGCCATGTGCACACTGCAATTCAATTGGTCATTCGTTGACCATCCCACTGTATGTGCAAACTTGCGGTGCCATTTGCGGCGCTATTCCATCGCCAATGTGTCCCTTGAAGCAAATGTCCTTGTTGTCGCTCACGTCTGGCGTTGGAACCTTACCCCACAACCTTACTTTGACCCTCACAGCCTCACAGCCTCACAGCCTCACAGCCACCGCACTCATTGGTCTTGTCACGTGATTGTTACACGCTGCTAATGTTGGCATTCTAACACGAATCGAGGCATAGTCCAAGGCCCCAGCACCACCTCCTAACAGACTAGCTTCAAGAATTTGGGATCGCCGGTGTTGTGCTGACAGACGACTTTGGCGCACAAGTACTCCCCCCGCTGCTCGTCTCTCGTCTCTCGTCACTTACTACACTTGCTTTGTATCGATTGCCTCGACCCTCATCAACATGGGTTTCTTGAATGACCATCCCGTGGCCACGGCCGTTGGGGTTTTAGTCACGGCATGGTTCATCAGGTTCATGGTCACTTTCATCAAGACTCGCAGAACGCTCAACAAGCTCGTAAGTGCATGTGCTGGCATTTACAAGCACTCTGCTCTTTCGTGTCACCTAGCCAGCAGAGCCTGACATTATCCAAAGCCCGGCCCGCCACATAGCATGGTCTTTGGCCACTTGATAAGCATGGGCAAAGTCGTCTCAAAACTGCCTAATCGGGTTCACCCTCACGTCTATCCTCACTATCTCACCAAGGAATACGACCTGCCTCCTGTATTTTATGTCGATGCTTATCCGATCCGAGAACCGATGATGGTCGTTCTGGATCCCGAAGCCGCCCAGGAAGTCTGCAACAGCGGCCTCCTCAAGCATCCGGACATATCCACATTTATCAAGCCGCTTGCTGGTGTGAACAACTTGGTAACCATGGACGGGCCGGCTTGGAAGAAGTGGAGAAACGTATTCAGTATGCTACACTTCAAGTCTTTCCCATGTCTTTGCTGACAGTTTATTTCCCCTTCCCAAGATGCAGGCTTCTCGATTCAGCATATCATGGACCAGGTTCCAGCGATCGTCGATTGTGTACAGGAATATGCCAATATTCTTGATCAACATGCGACCAAAAACGACGTGTTCCGACTTGAGGAAGAAGCTACTAAAATCACCGTTGACGTGATAGGCAAAGTTGTTTGTGATCACGATTTCAAGTCTCTGACCACCAATAATGCGTTCTTAGACGTCATGCGCAAGACGCTTTCATGGATGCCAGACTCTCAATCATTGAATCCCTTCCATCAACACCATCCGTTGAGACCATTATATTGGAAGTACTACAAATCCCAGATGGACACCTATGTGGGCAAGATCCTAGACGAGCGTTTCTCGATGCGTGACGCAAATCATTCCAAGAAAATGAGGAAGAAGACTAGCATTGATCTCGCACTGGAGGAGTACTTCAAGGAGAGCGGAAAGGACGCTGATTCCAGGACAGCCACCATGGACGCTGAATTTCGCCAATACGCAATTGACAATCTTCTAATTCTGATATTCGCAGGTCATGACACTACAGCTTCTACTATCTGCTACTGCTATCATCTGCTAAACAAAAACCCGGAGAAGCTCGTAAAAATCCGACAGGAACTCGACGACGTTTTTGGGGTTGGTGTTAGCGCTAGGGACCAACTCAAAACATCCCCATATCTCATCAACAAATGTGAATACACCCTGGCAGTCATCCGAGAAACACTACGACTATTTTCTCCAGCCTCCACCGTTCGTGTTGGCAGGAAAGGTTACTTCGTTAAAGACCCAACTACTGGCAACATGCTTCCCACCGAAGGATATATGATTTGGCCCGCAGCAATGTCAATCCACCGCGATCCACGCAACTACGGCGAGTCGGTCCATGCCTTCCAACCCGAACGCTTCCTCCCTGAGAACGCCGACAAGCTCACACCCAACGCATTCCGACCTTTTGAAAAAGGGCCGCGAAACTGTATTGGCCAAGAGCTGGCGCTGGTCGAAATGAAAATCCTCCTTGCGCTCACAATTCGCGAGTTCAACATTAGGTCTGCGTACAACGAGCTCGACACTTTAAGCAAAGATGGAAGTCTATGGGCTGCGGAGAAGGGTTGGAAGAGAGGCCCTCAGGAGTGTTTTGGAGAGGAGGCATATCAAATTCTATTGGCGGCTGCAAAGCCGAGAGAGGGCATGCCTGCTCGTGTCACGAGGAATATGGAGATGCGTTCGAACTGACCATAGTCTGATAATCAGATAATTGCCAGGGAGTGGTTTTTTTCCGCAAGTCGCGATGGTTGAGGTTTGATGTTCGTGGCTGCCAAACGCATTCCGAACTCTTCGTCTCCAATCCCCGAGTCGATATCCGAATACAAACATGGGCATCGACCTTGTTTTCTACTCTCCCTAGTATTTATATTTAGTTGCGTTAAGTTCCTTTATCAATGCAAAATTCTTTCCTTTGCGTATCGAAGTGAATGAAGAATCTACAAAGTACTCGATCTTGATATACAATCTTTTCAACTATGGCTGCACGGCATTCCTTCTGGGATATCATCTTTATCTTCTTCGTACACATATACCTCTGTTTCTTCTATCTGTCTCTGCTGTACAATCTGTCGGAATGACATGGTCGTTCAAGGATCAAAGAAAGCTCTCACGTCCACGCACTAATTAGTGCAGCCCTACACATTTCTAGTAAGACGTTCCCGTTTCCACCTAAAGACTTGTATATCAATATTGAGTATACCTTGAAGGATTTAGCTTTCCTAGCAGAGCAAGAGGGGCTTATGAGTTTACATGATAGCACAACAAATGCACGCACGGTCCTACTCTCAAACAACGATCAACCCCAGACAGAACCTTGGAACCTTCACAATGCCATCATCACGACGCAAAAGAAAAGTTCTCGGCCATCTAGTTTAGCAAGGACGGGAGCCAATAAAGAGACCGCGCGTTCTAATACATAAGAAGAATAGCGGACGGCCAAATTGCGGAGAATTAGAGCGGCACCCCGCACGCTACTTGCTGTGGTTCAGGAACCGGGAAGTAGGGATGACGATGGTGGCAATGGCATTCCACGGAGCGGGAGAAGCCGAAAAGAAAGTCTATATATATATAATGGAGAAGTACATGCCAATTTCGAAAAACTGATATTCGGGTCTCGCTTCTACAATATCGATTTCTTCTCCGCTACCACTTCACAGCCCTATATATCTCAATCCATTCCGATCTATTCAAGACTTTTTGTTTTTTTTTCTAAACTCCTCGAACACTCCCACGCCCACGCACCATGAAGCTCCAAGCCTCTCTCCCCCTCTCCCTCTCCCTCCTCCTCCCCCCCCTAACCCTCGCCCAAAACCTGGCATCCACAAACGGCATCGGCAGCTCTCCCGCAGACCGCCACTACGTGACCGCCTCACAAGCGCAAACCATTATCGCGGCCTCGGTCGCCAACGCCAGTGCCATCTCTGTGCCCCAGAACATCGCCGTCGTCGATCCCTCGGGCCTGCTCGTCGCCTTCCTCCACATGGACAATGCGTATCCCGGCTCCATCGACATTTCGATGAAGAAGGCGAGGACGGCCGTCCTGTTCAATGGTGTGACGAGTGCGGCGCTGGGCCAGCAGGCGGTGCCGGGCCAGAGCTTGTATGGGATTGAGGAGACGAATGGGGGGTTGGTTGTTTTTGGGGGCGGGTGAGTGGTTGCTTTCTTGTTACTTTGTTTGGTCGGGGCTGTGTCTTCGTGCGTGCGGGTGAGGGGGGATATGGGGCGTGTTTTATGGGTGAAGCTAATGTGTGTTGTAGAGTTCCGGTTTACCTCGATGGGTTCTTGATTGGAGGCGTTGGTGTTAGCGGTGGCACGGTGCCCCAGGATGTTGGGGTTGCTACGGCTGGGGTAGAAGCGTTGGGTGCATCGACGGGTACGTTTTAGAGGAGAATTTGACATAGGAATCTTGCATTGTGCTGGCTCGTAGAGAAAATCAGGTTCAAGGTTAAAAATATTACTTGCATAGATGGCTGTAAATTCGTACAAGTTATAAAATGAATAGGGTTACCTCCGTGCTTTCGTCTGACTAGATTTTCCGGCATTATAAGACGATCAAAGGAAGAGCCAAGGAAGGTTCAATCATAGGCATAGCTACCTGCCGATTTTAGCTTATTTGTCTGCTCTGCGTCTCCCTTACGATGGGCTTTTATGTCGCAAGTAAGTTGTAACTAGCCATTGACATCTTGTGATCCCTCGATGTATATGGTGATTTGTACTAGTTAAACTCGAAGGAAGCAAGTGCTAGACTTGTATGAGCCATTTTACAAGTACTATTGTTGGCCCCTAAACTCTCGTGGACAGATATATATAGAAGCCTACGCGCATGCTGTGTGTGGAGTTGAAGAAGACGAGAATAACAGTTCGACCTGTTTTGGTATATCAGTTGAAGCGTCTTGCTGAAGACCAGGGAGCATTCTATGTACAGCTTGTCTCTTACATGTCGTCTTATTTTGAGGCCAAGACAAACACCGTCTCCTGATTGTTGTTCATGAGAGGTTACGAAGGGGTTCTTCTCGTTATTGAGCTTCGTGATGTTCCTGTGGACCTCATTATCGAGAGGGAATGAAGAGAGGGGTCCTCTCTATGCCCCCGCTAGCCGCCATGACCGGAAGCTTGAAAGCAGCTGCTTATCCTTTCATATAAGGGTTTGCGGCTGATCAATACGTCTATTTCCTACCAAGGGAAGATAGCAGTCTCGCTGCTGCTGCGGCGAGACGCTTGAGCCATATTGATGAGGGCGGAGTGGATCCGTTGTTGGGAGCCCCACACTTGACTCCTCCAAATATGGTGTTTTGGGGGTTCTTCAGCTTCACCCACAAACACCAACCCGCCTCTACCTCCGACACAACGATACCTTCTCTAATCTCTTCAACAACCCGTTGCGGAGTCCACTTGTGGCTATTAGAATGGGCTCGCCACTTCTTGTGTCTATTTTCCCCTGCTGCGGCGACGTTGGAGGCGGTTCCAATGTGGGCGACTTGATTGCTTTGGCGAGCTCGCCCAACGATGACGGCGATAACCACGGGAACAACTCTTGAATATCTCCTCTATCTATTATAGCATATAATGGATGCCACTGACAATAGCTAGGTGGATGTTGGCTGTCAACATTATCGTCGACAACGTAAGGCACACGAAGCCCCGAAGGTGAGTCGGCCTAGCCCGCACCTCCCACCTGTGAAGCTTGACTGACCACTTCAAAGATCCCCTCTTGACGAAAGAATCAAGCGCTAGTTGCTGCTGACATGCGAGCATCGCGTAGTACCTACAACGCAACCCGAGTCTTTGCACTCGATATCCCTGAAGTAGCTATATACTTGGATGATTTAATGCTTAAGCATGCCGGATTTTGCAGGGTCCGGGTTCGATTCGAGAACATCTGTAAGGTAGAGACTGGGGTGTAAGGCTGCGTGTTTCTCCGCCTTATATTACTCAGCATTGGCACAGCATCCATCTTGAAATGCACCTCGCTTTGAGCCTTGGACACTAGTGGCTTGGCTTCCTTTTTTTTTTTTCGCCGTAGCTTTGCAAATTAGGATGTTTCGGACGTTATTGCAGATCTTCCAGGAAGATTTAGCTGGTGGTGAGGTGCGAAGAGTTGTATGATAGCTATTGACTGCGCAAAACCAGTTTCTAAAACAGTCTCTTCACCCCATTCAGTCCTCCCTATGCGACAACTTCACAGCCATAATTATCATTCGAGATCCGCAACTTTCACCTTGATTACTGTTGATGCTCTCTTTCACCACCGCCCCTTCCCAACAACAACTCTCACCGCTACCCTCTCCCCCCACCTTCCTCTCACGTTGCACTACCTTCTCTAAACCTAGTATTGTATATATATTGGAAATTACTGCACCTAATATATAAACCAAATGAGTACATACAGGACGTGTGGCCTAGTGGTAAAGGCGCCTGCACAAAACAATCCATCCCCGGTTGGAGTTGCACAAACGAAAACGGGGGCCACGGCGGCGCGTATATCGTGAATAGAGCCGATGGATGGATGAAACAAGCGGGAGATCCTCAGTTTGATTTTGAGCATGTCCAGTTTTTTTATATTTTTTGATTTTCTTAGGAGATGTGCTAATGAGGGTCTTCCTCCGCATACATACGTACTGTATCTTATGATCCCATCCCCATGCTTCCCCCATCCTACAAAAGCCCCGTCCCTCTACGACCTCATCAACCTCTCCACCTCCTCGGTAATATCCACCAACGGAAACCTCTCTCTGGTCCCGGGCTGGGCATCCGCAAAAAACTCCTCAATCATAAAAACCCTCGTCCCAATCTGCACCGTGCCAGTGACAAAAGCCCCTTCAGCTGCCTTCACCTTATTGCTCACTAGACCCAGCCCCTCCGCCACATCCCAGCGTCCATCCTTACTCCTCAGGACCTCGACACCGGAGGCATCGACAGCCGCAAGCAGGACCGTGCCGTTGTATCTGGACGGGAGGTGGATCGCGTCAGTGCCCGCAATGGAGCGGTTGTTGGAGATGGGGATGGGGACGGGCGTTCCTTTCGGGAGGGCCATGTCGAATTTAACGAGGGAGGAGTTTGTGGCGCCTGCGTTGTCGTTGGCGAGGAGGATGTCGTTGTGGACGGCGAGCCCGGCCATGCCGTTCTTGGCGGTTGGGGCGGTGGACTTGTACCATTCGTTGACGACGACCTGGCTTCGACTCTGATTTGAGGTCCCATTCCTACCCCCCTCAATCCTCAGGATACTCGCTGGGAAACTCCCAACTACATATACATTCCCCCTCTTGTCAAACTCGACATCCTGAAACCCCCCATACGTCCCCTTGGTTGTCTCCGTCAAGTTCAAACGGTATATCTCCTTGTAATTTACTGGGTCGAGTAGCAGCAGGATATTTGTGCCCGAGACGTCTTTCCCTTGGGTCGAAAACGCGGTGGCTGCGTTAGCGATGACGGAAATGAGGTTTGTGTGGGGGTTCGCGGCCACGGCGCCGATGTGGAACTCAGAGTTGTGCGATATGGATGGGAATTCGAGGATGGTGGTGTTGTGGAGGTAGGGGTCATGGATTGCGACGGACGCATTGAAGAGGACGCTGTAGAACAAATGTTTAGAAGAAAGCGTGAATGTATATATATAGTCATTCGATATATGTGGATTGTGAAGTGAGATATGAGAGATGGAAGATGAGGAACACACACCCGAGATACAAAAGACAAGAATTGCTATCAAAATCCGCGTTCTCGGGATATAGTCCTAGCTGATTGATGCTAAACGTGCCATTTACCTCTGCACATGGTGCGCGGGATGCTCTTGCAGAGCTGGTCGGGAAGCCATGAACAATAGTTGACGATACCAGAAACGCAAAGGTGACAATTGAGCTGAATTGCAGTTGCGACATCATTTTTTTGCGGAGTGCTGAGAAGTTAAGAGCAGGGCGACATCTTGTCTAAATACATATATATTCTAGATATTTCAAACATGTCTGGTTCTGAGAGAACACATGGTCTTACCGTCCGCCCAAAGTAGTAATGTGGTTGTTTGTTGCCGGATAAATGCTCGTCGAAGCTTAAATACATTTAAGTTAGAAGGCTGGAAGAAGCGGCGGAAGATTTACAGGCGCTTGCGTTCATTGTAGATTAAACAAGCTCATGGTCTATTCTAGGCGAACTCTGACTATCTGCCGAAGCGACATTGCGGCGTCCTGTTCGATTGACACATTCTGATTAGAAGTTAGAAGATCTAAGTGATCTCTACCCTGCTCTGTCGTATGCGCCATAAACTGTTATACGTTACGATGTCGTTTCCACGGAGGTGCTGCAGAGTGAGAAATTGAAAAAAACCAGGGGATGGATGGTTCCTGAAGGTGGAGTTGATATCCAGGAACCAAATTGCTTAATATAAGCGGCATCATGGCAATAACCAAGACCAACGTTAACCCACATCATGTAAATTCTCCTCTGTGATTTTCGATGGCAAGTACCTAGTTAGATCTATTGATACTACCTTTGGCGAAGTCGTTAGACAAGATCCGGTAGAGTCTGCGCATTGAATTTTCTGTGACTAGTTGAAAACTTACCTTCGTCCTACTAATTACCTATTGTATCTTCCAAAGGTAACTATTAACTACCACGGCAGGCAATTATAGAGAGTGGGTAAAATAACCAAGCTGGCTTTAAAGTACTGCTGTCGTTGCCAGGTGTTTTGGTATTCTTGCCGAGACTACTTACCTCTTCACGGCATCAGGACCGAAGCCATTTGAAAACAGGATGTATTTTAATTGCAAGGCACAAAGCCCGCCCACATTATGCTAGCTCCATCCCCGCTAGACCAAGAAGTGCAAATTGAGAAAGAAAGTCGCATGAACAGATCCCATCGAATGAATATACACATAGCTCAATTTCCACATCCTCCACCACAAGCTTTGATATCTCGCAATGAGAGACGGTGAGATACTAGATATTCTGAGACGCTCGTTCAGATCCTGAGTTCTTTTTTTCGTAAACGAACCAGATTGGTGTGCTACTGTAAACAGGACAACGTGCAGAGAGTAGATGAGGGAATGGTGAAGCATCGGTTGGAAAGTCCTTGAGGCTGGGCGATAGAGGGAAATTCAATCGTGCCCGCCTAGGTACTCCAGATCAGTGCGGAAACCGCTGATATGGTCGTTGTATCCGTCAGTGGTCCGTCTCCAACTTAAAGGCTTAAGTCTTGGTGATAATCCGTTGCTATACTATTCGGCGTTCCTATTGGAAGGGCAAGATAGTAGTCGAGAGAATGATGATTTGTGCACCGTCGTTGATGCATTTCGCAATCGACTAATTTGGTTCCCACAGCTTCCTCCTAGCGCCGCGCATGGGGCTAGCTCGGGGAACAGGGCGAGTAAACGAATCTGGGTCAATCGGCTGGTTCGGGTCGTGACGAGGAGCTGGCGGTGCACGAAAAGTTGGCCCCGGTGGGGCATATGATCCTCGAGGTGCAAATCCTCCTCGGCCGCCACGGGGAACACCACGGCCACCACGTGGTGAGGCATGACCCCCGCGTCCACCGCGAGGTCCGTGAAGCTGGTTCGTTCGTCCAAACTCATTGGGATCCCAGACACGCTGCCCATTCACACTTGCAGTCTGTGCCTGCGGCCCTCTTGGAGCCCTCTTCAGGAGCACGACGTCTTCATCGTCAGAGTCAATCTCCGCTTTGCTGTGGGTAGAATGGCTAGACTTGGGTCGAGCAGCTTTTTGTTCAATTGGCTTCTCGGCCATCACTCGTGGCTTCGGCTCCTCTGACTCCAGCTTATACACCGTCAGGCGGTTTCGATACTCTCGTTCCTCGCGCGAAACGGCATCGCGGAGCTGCTCCAAGCGCTTGGCGCGTATGCCAAACTTTGGGGCAATGTTCTGCTTCGTCTGGTCGTTAGTGAGGAGGATGAACGACTCGAGTGCTGCGTCAGGGTTGGTTTCCTTGTGAATTCTCCACAAAATGTGGTTGAAGAGTGGCTGGAGGTAGACTGGGACTACGCTCTTGGGGAGTTTTGGCTTCTCTGATCGAGGAAGTTCTGTGCTGTTGCGGGCGGTCCGATTCGGTGACTCGATGAGTAGCGCGTTCGCCTTCGGGTTAAAGGGAGGAATATTCTCGAGGTTTACCTTTGGGTTGTAGGGGCTGGCATTGCCGAGTTTTGCATTCTCAATTGAGGCCGCGCACTCGGGGGATCCGCTGTTGCGGGCAGTCTGATTTGGAGATTCAGCCGTCAGAGCCTCAGCCTTGTGGTTGAAGGGAGCGCTGTCAATTGAGCACCTCGAGTGCGAGGACTGTGGTGTCTTGGGAGCGTCCTCGAGGCTATGGGTGGAGCTCATCGACGTGCCATCGGAGACGTCGAGGGCGTTGAAGGAGCTCTCCAAGTCTTCCTGGTAGTCGTCCTCGTCGGACTCGGTGTCTTCCATGGACAGGAGGGTCTCCGGCAGCAGAAATTCCTCGACCTCGGCCCACGTGGCGTATGCTTCGTCGACCCCCTCGAGCTGGACGCGGCCCGACGTCTCGACGGCGGGCATGGAGGTGATTTCATCGAGCCACTTGACGGTTTCGAGAGCATCGGCATTCAGGCGTTCGCTGCCCTTCTTCAGGCGGTGGAGCTGGGCAAGAGCTGCGGGTCTGTCAGCGGGGTCACGGCGCCGGCATGCTCAAGGGCACATACTGTGGAGGGGGACGAAGAGGCGGATCGCATCGTTGGCGACCCACTTGCGGATGCCGTCGCGGGTGCTCTTCTTCACGCCGGCGATCAAGGCCGTGTCGTCGACAATGCAGTTGAAGATCTTGCGCGCCGGCATTTCGGGCGCTCGCATGCGGTCCTCAGGCCTGGGCCGCACGAAGGCGTTGCGGCGCATCGTCGTGGGCAGGTGTCGGGTGTCGCGGTAGAGCGGGGAGCGGGGGGTTCGTGTTCGTGGGTTGTGGGTGGTGTGCAATAAACCGGGTTGATGATAGCAGACGGCGGGCTCAACTGGCGGTTTGTTGGGCGTCAGAACAATCCCTCAGCGGCGCCGGGATTCTCTCAGGGTGCGAACATTGTGGGCACGAGCGTTTGTCGCAGCGGGTGAGCGAGAGAGAACGTCGTGTGACTTGCGGGCACCATGGTGGAATGCGCCGAGTGAGTGAAAGGTGAAGCAACCAAGGCCTAGTGTGAAGTCATCGTCGAGGGGATCGGCCGCCGTGTGGGTCCTCGATATCCACGGCGTGGCGCAGCAACACCAGCCACACCTGGCCAGAGACCAGCTTCATGCCTTCACTTGTTTCCCAAAATTCATCAGTTGCTTTCTACCTAACTGGATAGCTATTGGTACATGCTCCAGAGGACCCCCCATCCCTTCTCGAAAAGTCGGTCATTTAGTAGCTTTCCACGGCAGCCCTCTTGTCCTCGCTCGCAGCAGGTAACCATCCTTTCGGCCGCTCCTTGCCTCGCACTGTGAGACTGTACAACGCCTTCTCCACCTTGTCAACACACTGGCGCATGACCTTCATCTTCTGCTCTACGTCGTCCTGGAACTTTCCTTCTTGCGGGGGCTCAAACATCTCGAGTCGAAGTCGGAGCTCGCGCAGGTCGTTCAAAACGTTCCGTGGTTCCGGGGCCTCCGCCGATATAGCCGTTTGCTCGTCAATGTCCATCTTATCGCCCGCTTGCTCCTCCGGTGGCTCCTGCTTGAGCCTCTTATCCTTGTTCGGTCGGCCAGCTGGAAGCTTGCCGTTCGTAGCCATAGACGTAATGGAGAATCTCATCAGCTCCCCGACCATGTCGAAGATGCCAAGTACGTAGTCCTCTGGGGTGAGTTCAACGGCGCCGCCCTCACCACTCATGGCAGCGATACGAGCTTTGGCTGCATCGTAGGATATGAGAGTTTGCGTTTCTAGATAATGCTGAAAGCTCAGGGCTTCCATGAACTCTTGGTTGCCCCCCGTGATTTGGCGATAGCGGTGTCTATTCAGTCCTTGGAGATCGACAGAGATAGCCTGATACTGCTTCTGAATAGCACCCCAATACTGAGTATTACTCTTGACCACGAATTGGGGCACTGGTTCGCCCAAATTACGGACCCTGCGGGGTTGGGTCAGTTCTTGTGCTATTGAAATGTGCGAGTCTAACCTCTGTAAGGTGAAGATTCTAATATATTCATCAGTAACGTTGTCAATATCCTCGAAACCTCAACTCACATCTTCTTGCTCGCCGCAGTGATGTCTCGAGATGCTTTGATGATCCTCTCTCGCCTGTCGTGGTGTTCATCTAGCTCTGCCCGAAATCTTTCGAACATGGCCAAGTACGGCGACGACGGCGGGTCGGCCTTCGCGTCCGTCATTGCTTCGTCTCGTGAGCGTTTGAGTCCCATGAGTAAGTATCTCGGTGATGTGGGTATTTCAAGTCGACGAGCAAACGGTCGAAATTGGCCAGTGAGTGTATCACGTGTGCGCTAAGGTCCATACTAGGGATAGGGCTCTTTCGGCTAGTCTCGACCCCCAATTCACACCTTACAAGTCCTAAACTTTTCATCAGAACTGTGATTGACGCTCTTCGGCATCAGCTTAGTCTTTTCTCTTTGCGCTGTTTTGTCTGTTACCCTTCATTTTTCCTGCTCCAGCCGCTTGGCCTCCTTTAGGCGCGTCGTTCCGAGGCCTCAAATTGACACGTCCCTAATGGCCCTTTCGTCTTTCTTTGGAAGCCCACGTGCCGTGTTCTCTGCCGCCATATTGCTGCGGGCAGTGTTTCTCGTTTATGGTCTCTTTCAAGATGCGTTCTCGCCTATGAAGTACACAGATATTGACTACTTTGTGTTCACCGACGCTGCACGCTTCATCTCTCAAGGTCGTTCGCCATATGCCAGGGACACATATCGATATACACCACTATTAGCCTGGCTTATATATCCTACGACATGGCCAGGTTTCTGGTTCTCCTTTGGGAAGGTTCTGTTTGCCGTTGGAGACATCGTTGCTGGCTGGATGATGTTCCGCATTCTTCGTTCATACCAAAACATGCCTCAGGAGAGAGCGCTGAAATTTGCCAGCATCTGGCTTTTGAATCCGATGGTAGCGACCATCAGTACAAGAGGTAGCTCTGAGGGTCTGCTAGGGGTCTTTGTTATCGCTTTACTGTGGGCAGTCTTGGCAAAGCGTATCCCAGTTGCTGGCTTCCTACTCGGATTCGCCGTGCATTTCAAGATCTATCCATTCATCTATGCGGCTTCGATCATCTGGTGGCTTGATGAAGACCAAGTTGGTCCAAGCAAGATCGGCAAAGCTGAGCCGTCAAATTCGCTTGCTGCGCAAGTCGTCCGTTTCCTCAACCCTCAGAGGATCGCCTTAGCCATTTACAGCTTGGTCACTTTCATGGGCTTAAATGTCATCATGTACCTTTCGTTAGTCTCCAGCTTCTAATCCACTCCCTGTTGCTAACATCTACAGATATGGCTTTCCATTCCTGGAGCATAGTTACTTCTACCATCTCATCCGCATTGATCATCGTCACAACTTCTCGCCATACAACACTCTGCTATATCTAAATTCATCACCGGCACAAAGCCCGAACCCTAGTGCTCCGTCATCTTTGGAACTTGAACGACTTGCATTTCTTCCCCAGCTGCTTCTCAGTGCCATCATGATCCCCTTGGCGCTGGCGAAAAAGGATCTCCCGTCCACTATGCTAGCTCAGACTTTCGCCTTTGTAACATTCAACAAAGTGTGCACAAGCCAAGTCAGTACCTCGATTAATATCTTGATCATTTCAGCCTGACATGTAGTAGTACTTCTTATGGTACATGATGTTCCTCCCATTCTACCTTCCCGACTCCTCACTCCTTCGATCTCAGCCAGTCGGTTTGACCGCGCTTATACTTTGGATCTTGGGCCAAGTACATGCCCATATACACTCGCTAAATAAATTTACTAACTATACCTAGGTTTTCTGGCTTCAGCAGGGATACCAGTTGGAATTCCTTGGCAAATCTACCTTCGTGCCTGGACTATGGGCGGCGAGTATTATGTTCTTCCTTGTCAACGTTGGAATCCTCAGCATCATTATTCGGGATGTCGCAAACAAGTGCTCGCAAGCATCAAGAGTGAAACCCGGAAAGAAAGCCTTGTAAAAATATCATCTTCCGTTCTAGATCTCAGTCTCTTCCTTTTTTGGTCCCAAAGAAAAGTGAACCTTGTTCAGCATTATTTTTAACCCTAGGGGACTATATTATAGACGCAATTGATCCACGATTATAAAAAAGATGCTGTTCCTGCAACATCATCCCCAGATCTTGTGGTGTATAGCAGGGTCGTCACATATTTATGCAAGTAGTAATAAATATTACCCGCCCACGCGTTTTACTCTCCACCCAATGTACTGGCACTCACGCAGGCACACAGACTCATCTCTCCAGTGCAGCGGTAACTCTCGCCCCTGGCAGAAGGAACGTGGGTGTCCGGGTAAGTATGATCTGTTGGGTGCGGGAAAACCAGGTTCATGGTGCATTCATGTACGACGTAACCAAAAGTTGGCAGGCCAAGTATCAGTGGGTCCCGGAATATTAGATCCACGTGGGCGAGACTGCGAGACCGGGGATGGGGGGGTGTGGCAGTACGGCGTCATCTCGTAAGACAGAAACTGCATTTGGAAGGCAGGGTCGATGCTGTATCATGAGGGAATTGAAGGGAGCAAGGTGGAGAGGATGAGGCCATTGGATTTCCACTACTAACGAAAATTTGTCACTTCTACGTTCGGGCTTTCAGTCTATGGTACCCTAGCGATAGGAAGCATATCCATGTGTAGGATGACTAGGTTCTGCATTGCATGATGTCGGACTCCCATGACATCCTGCCCAGTGGTGTGTCTGGATCTATAGCAATTGCTTGGTATTCACAAGCCGCTTACGATAACTCATTATTCACTACGGCACTGTTCATCATTGCTCTAACTTATTGCCCTCTTGTTCATCTCTGCGAGTCAAAAAATAGTTCATTAATACCATCAACAGGTTACGGTAAGAAAGCCAGAATCTAGCTATATATTCGTTCCATCCTTCTAACTCCACCGCTTTTCAACCTATACCGAAATTACAAGTGTTGGATTTCCAGTTTACTGATGCTGCTGAAGAGGGTGAGAATGATCGAAATGAGGATGGCGATGGCGACGGCGGACTGAATGTCTAAAATAGACCAAGAGCAAACTACCATCGCGTCAGCATAATACTTTCTACAATTTCTCCCTGTACGTACTGGTAGAAGCGCATGGCACCCAACCTGATTTGCCAGCGGCACAATGGCCGCGAAATCGCTAATCGTCCAACCCCTCGGCGCAAATAGCGCCAGATAAATCATACCCGCCATAATCGGTACAAGAAACAAATACATGGCCTTGAAATCTTGCACAATTTTATCGAGGCCGACACGGAACCCAGATTCGGTTAGTTCTTTGGCCGTTGCCGTCCATTCGATGCGAATGGAGAAGAAGTGGCACGTAATGGCTTTGAGGAGATGGAATGATATGCCACCAAAGAAAAGGAGGAAGAAGCTAGTTGGGGGCGTTAGCGGGTATTTGAAATTGGGGGGAGAGGGGGCCTACGGCATCCATTTCGCAGTTTCTACGAGTGACCAAAAAAACGTCTTCTGCCCCAGCCGATGGCGAAGCATGGCGTATGCGAGCGGTGAGAGGACGTTGAATACGACCGCCATTCCTACAAAGATCTTCCAGCTAGTGATGTAGAACTGATCGATGTCATCACCGAATAGACCGACGAGTACGTAGTTTGCCAGAGTAAGAGGGATGGCTGAGGCGATCGCGTAATATGTTCCGATGTAGGCTAGAATCGTGACTTTCGACGTCACTTTGATCGGGCTGCGCAGGAATTTCCAAAATAGAGGGGTGATAGGTCCCTTGGTTGGCCATTTGATGAATGGGTGGAAGACCAGCTCGTTACAACCATACGCGTACTTCTCCCAACGGGCCAGCTCATCATAGACTGTGAGAGACACGCCCTCCTTGAATCCTCCATTATGGTACGTAGCTAGGCGAACCACGAAGTGATTGATTTGAAGTCTGAGACTGACATCAAAGTCCTCAGATACATGGTCCTCGGACCAGAATTTCGTCTGACCGTCTTCCTGGAATGCGATGCTTTGAATCGCTTTCCAGCGGATGAAAGTATTGTGTCCAACAAATGGAGCGCAATCTCCGCTCCCGACTGCGTACTGGATGGAAGTGTAGACAAGGTCGGTAAAGTAGGTGATGCCGTTCTCGAAAGTGTTGTTGACGACTTGCATGATTCCGGATGCGTGTTGGAGTAGTGCTACTTCGGGGCTCTCGTACTAGAAACCCTCCAGTTAGAATTGGTGTCTTTAGTTCGGATATAGAAGATATGTTACCATTTCAAGAGCTCCGTAGAGCAAACACTCCTCAGGAACCCGAGTGTCGGAATCCACAATCAATATGATCTCACCTAGGCGCACGTTTCCAGCTGCCCAAGTTCGGCCCTCGTCTTTCTCCAGCATAGCGTTGCGGGCCTGTTCATAGAGTTCGTTTTCCTCTTCAACCGTTAGGTCATCTTGGTCGCAACTACGTTGCTCACAAGTCTCGCTGATGAGTCGTAATAATTCGTCTTCGACGCGCAAACTGAAGTCTAGGCAATAGTTCATGTTCGATGCCTTCTTGAAATGACCTGCGCGAGTGAAGTAGTTCGTATCTTCCTCCTCTCCTTCCTCGGCATCTGTAGCCTTCTTCTTCTTAGAAAAGAACCCTCCTTTACTTACTTTCTTCCCTTTGCTTGGTTCATTGTGTTTTGGACGCGCTACCCAGCCGATGTTGTTGAGCTCGTAGAAGGCTTTTCGTGCTTCTTGGAGTTCGGGCGACACACAGCGCATTCCATCCTCGTTCACAAAGATAGATGCGGTGCCTCCGTGTTCTTCGTAGTGCTTGACTGCTGCGAGAAGTGAGGTCACGGTAGGTATGATAACGCCTTTCAGACCTTCCTTGTATACAGGCATTTGTATCGTGATGTGTGGGAGCTCATAATCGGGATGTCGACCGGGCTTTGGAGCCTTTCCTATTGTGAATTAGACGTATCCTTGGGATGCATAAACATCTCGTACCGGAATAATAGAGACTGTTCCCCTGCAGTGCGGAAAGAGGGCCAAATAGTTGTCCCAGAGATCCCCCTGGGTTTGAGGTCAGTAAAACATCTACCTTTTTGGAGGCCGGTCCGACTACCTATCACAATGAAATAAAACTACAATTGAGTCAGCACAGTCTAGCAACGCCAATCTAGTGTAGCCCTCAGCCAGCCACAAAACAGATCATGCGCCAATAATCAAATAGGGGAGTGATCGACAGCGAACATACCAGAGAGAATGATGCAAAAAGTGGGATAGTCGCAACCTTGATTCGACGTCAGTAAAGAATCGGAAGACTTCAAATTTGATCAGAAGCCAACGGAAGCTCAAACTTACCAATGCGAACCGTATCATCTTCCCGTCAAGCCGATACTCAGTGATCAGCTACACCACTATTAGCTATGGTTCTTCCAGTGTCATGCTAGCCCTAACCAACCTTTGCGAGACAAGCCATTTCCACCACGATGACGAGGATCTATCGCGTTTTAGTCTAGCCAGGTAGGTCAGCAAGCAAAATGACCTACCATTGCAATTCCGATTGTGACGGAATGCACGAGAAGAAACTTTCTCTCCGGAATTTCAGCCTCCTTCTCTGGATCAAAGGCTTTGTCACCCAGCTCCTCAACCTCGATGGCTCGATCAATAGCCCCAATCTTCTCATTCATGTCTGAAGGGAGGGACCCCGTCAAAGGCGCGGATATCGGAAACACGGAGTACCTAGTATGGCCAGGAGAGCTCGGCTGAGTGGATTGTATTGGAGGGGTTTGCTGATGTATAGCCACGGGATTGTGCGAAGGCATTTGAGAGCCCCAGACGAGCCCGAGGAGTCGAGTTTCAATGTCTGTTCCGTGGGCTAGTATTCCAGGCACAGTGTCTCCCCATACTAGGACCATGCGCTCTTGTCTGCATAGGCATACATATGCCTCTCTCGAGACTGAAGACTTTCCAGAAGCAATTTCCTTCACTGAATTGGCAATAGGGAGGACAAATCCTCGGGGATCCAAAGACAGCTCTGTCTGCAACGGTGCGACTTGCTGGAGGAGTGCGTGCGTTATGTCTGAAGACATTGTAAATGCCACAGCCACACCGAGCCTCTCCACTGCGTTGACAAGATCATGATTCAGGAATAGTGGTTCTGCTGTATAGATGCCGTCGGGTCGACGCAGCAGCACACCGAGATTCGCAGCTCCACCATCGATAACACCGTACTCGTCTTCTGGAGGCTCTAGCCACTTTGCTTGCGAGCATCTCCGGAAGAGGAATTTGACCATCTATTGGGTTGTTAATATAGCTGGAACAAAGGGAGATATTCAAAAGACTGAAGTGCACATTAGAGCTACTCACAATATCATGCCTGTCGCCGCCATTTGTCCCTCTTGACACAACGCTTGAGCCCGTGCTATCCCGCAGCGCCATACCTGGACGAAAGGGCTTGCTTCCGGATCCATATTCCTCTTGGACAGAACCTTGAGAGTCACGGTCAGTACTTGGTAGTACCATTGTTCATGAGGGATTGATGGAAGGTTCGAAATAAATTTCCCTGCTTCTCAAAAAAAGAAATTGTCAAGATAACTACCGAGTCGCGTTGGTAGAACAAATTATCACGGACATACCCGGACATACAACCCAGGTCTTTGCAGATAGCACGCTAGATCGCTTATTTTCTCCATGTGTTTATCTGGGTCTTTCGATGCCTGGGCCAGCTGGTATGCTATTCATAATTTTCTGATGCATCAATTGGGAAGACCGGCGGTTCCGCGAAGGCGGTAAATACGATATTGCAGGGTTAATCAAGTATTGCCTCGCCTTCAAGATACGCATCCGATACTCAGGGCTAAGACCAGCTCGCAGGCGCTATTTCAGCTTCCATACCATGCACATTGAGGGCTGAATACTTTATTTCCTCCGGGCTCAAGGATGTTTATCTCTGCACCAGTGTGGGCTTGGAGGCGGCTTATAATTGTGTTGGGAGCATGCCAGAAATCTCAGGGAGCTCGAGATGATGTTTCGTCTCTTACCGCGCCCGCTCATCTTGAAAAACTCATACTTTCCTAGCATATAGTTGAATTCAGAAAGCATAAGTTCGGTTTCTTGTTCTCGACTTGTTCCTGGGATGCCTGGTTCTCCCACTAGAAGCGGAAATGCGCGATGTCTGGATACGCATCCCTCCTTTCTAGTTCCACGACATAGTGAGCATGCAGATTCAAGGATAAGTTGCAATGTGCCCCCACTCTGCATGGTTCTTTAAGAATCTTGGCATATGTGGGACAACAAATGAGCACTCAATAGATTGCCACACTGACAATAGAACGCCTCTCTAGGCCATTAAGTTTAGGACGAGCACTGAATGATCCTGGTTGATCACATAGCCCACGAGTAGTTAAACGCCTCGAACCACGTTCTTATCCAAAGACCAGTTTCTGAGAGAGGTTTCAAGTATTTTGGGGGCCCGGAGCATCCCAATCGAGCATGAAGACATGCATTCCGGCCGGCAGGTTGGTACCGCAGCTCCGGGATGAATCAATATTGGTGGCTGCCGGGAGCGTTGATAACGTCGGGTTTCAATAACCTTTTGCATGTGCGACATTTGATACGGACGCGGACGGACGCGGTTAATATAATTCCCTGTCGATGTTGGATGAACACTGAGGTTCTTTGTGGCTTGAGTGTGGCGCAAAGTGATTTGCTAGCGTTCTTTTGCACTCAGCTCACGCCTCCCAAGTCCGATCGGCACCCAAGGCTAGATAGCTTGATCGCACCATGTAAGATCGGATCATCCGCAGAAAAGGAAGCGCTGCTACGATATGAAATGCAAGGGTGGGACAGAGAGCTGTGTCGCACGTAGTCTGATTCGAAGCAGGAAGGAACACTGACGAGGCTGCTGTGGATAATGGCGGACGCTTATTGATGGGATTTGAGACGGATAAGAGGTACCGAGTTGTGCATGTTCGCGGGTGTTGCAGGGAGGGGAGGACGTTGGCGGGAGCGGGACGTTGTAACAGATCGGTCGTGTGGTATGTGCGCGCATCCAGCCCCCTCGGTATCGGCCTCCGCGGGCCACTCATTTTCTTCAGGCACCCTAATGGATGTATCTCTATCCCTGCACCCACCTTGTCGACTTCCGCTTATGGCGACGCGCATTAAGAGTGTCTCTGGACGAGCTCCTGCATTCCGCATCACCATTTGGCCGTGGTTGTTGAGGCTCCAATTCAAGCAGCCGGCCACGAGTCCGAATCTTGGCCATCGTATCTCTATCGATTCGTGTCACTTCGCCTCTCATATTGCTTACTGCCGCAGCAATATGCCATGCGTCATCTTCCTGGGATTGCAACGCAGCCATCACCCTCATCTAGGCCCGTTCTTGTCGATCAGTCGATCTAGAATCAGGAGAGTTCAACCTAGTTGTTCTATTTCCTTCGGGAGAAGTTCTGAAGTTAGCTGACCCCAACTTATACCCCCACGAGGAAGTATAGTACTTCGGGCTAAAGTCTGTTGTCGGATCCCTTGTGTCTTGTAAAGTTGTTACTTCATTGTGACGAGATTGATCATCGCTGTCATGTCAAGCTCCAATTCCATCCATACTCCACAACTCTCCTCAAATCTGGGGACCAACCCATTCTCAACACCGATTCGGCTCAGCCGCGCCCCCTCAGTCGATGAACAAGGTAGAAGTGGAGAGCCATCTACTCTTGCCGTCAATGGTAATCCGGCTATTGCTCTAATGGATTCAATCTGACAAGCTCAGGAACACTTCAACCACGACGGAGGAAGTTCAAAAGCGCTCGGCTGATTGATGGAGAGTAGGTGTTCTTCGATTTCATGCTTCATAATATGCTAAACAACATCCAGGTACGATGAAAAGCCGTGGTCGGCAAAGAAGCACCCAAAACTCAAATGGGAAAGAGCAATATTCTACGGATCAGTAGGGATCGGCGTAGTGGTTGGGGCAGTGATATGTTATATGGCATATGCTTCTGTAACAAACCATGCAGTACAACTAGTCCCCCAATTCTCCATGAAAACTTTACTAATAGAATATTAGTACTGTCTGGTATTGGACGACGAGTTCAGATCGATTGACAAAAATATCTGGAACTTTGAGATCCAGAGAGGAGGATTCGGAAGCGGATCTTTCGAATGGACGACCGACGATCCGAAGAACGCATACACAGATGCGGAGGGTCTTCACATTGTGCCTACGCTCACCTTGGAAACTACGGATATCACAAAGGAGCAATTGACAGACAATTTTGTGTTGAATTTGACCACAGCTGGGACCTGTACAGCTGACGGAGTTGACGACTGCTCAATCCGCTCGAACAAGACGGCGGGTACCATTATTAACCCAGTTCGCAGCGCTCGCCTATCGACAAAAGGGAAGAAATCCATTACGTACGGTAAAGTTGAGGTGGTTGCAAAGATGCCACAAGGAAACTGGCTTTGGCCTGCTATTTGGATGATGCCTGGTACTGAATACCCGACGCATGTTTCAGGATCTATTTCGGTACGGGCAATGTAGATTTGGGCATATCAAAACAACATTGCCCGCACCAAACAGAAACTGGAGTGCTGCTTCTTCCCCCTTTTACGATCTAATTCACACTGACTGCCTTGCAGAGAGGGACACTTATGGAAAATGGCCTGCCTCCGGAGAGATTGATATTGCTGAAAGTAGAGGAAATTTTGGAGACGACTACACTAGCGGAGGGCGCGATTCGCTCATCGGCGCTCTTCACTGGGGACCTGTGCCTGAAAAGGATGCTTTCTATAAAACTTCTGGACAACACCAAGTGCGCCGCACGGATTATTCACAGAAGTTTCACACCTTCGGTGTTGAGGTACCGTCGTTGGAATCTGCTTGAACTGACCTAGCTGATCTTGCTTAGTGGAGCGAAGACTATTTGTTTACCTATATCGACTCTCGCCTGCTTGTAACTGCCCTCCCTGTAGACTAGTATAGTGCGATCATTTGACATGCTAACACAAGTTTAGCAAGTTTTCTTCATCAAATTCAGCAAGTACCGCAGTATGTGGGACCGAGGTGGTTTTGGTGAGGTGACCGTCAATCATTCAGCACTTTTCGATCCGTGGTCGCAATCCGGCCGGCCCAACACACCATTTGACCACCCGTTCTATCTGATTCTAAACGTGGCAGTCGGGGGGACTAATGGATTCTTTCCTGATGGCATTGGAAATAAGCGTAAATTCTCTCTCTATTGATATGAATAAGCCTCGCTAATTACTTTCAGCTTGGGGTGACTTGAGCCCGACAGCTCCAAAGGTTAATATTTCACATCCCGTCAAATTAAAATGACAAGCTTCAGCTAACTTTTTCCTAGGAGTTTTGGGACGGTCAGGGTTCATGGATAGGGACCTGGGGCGAGGGCGATAAGCGCGGCCTTACGGTCAAGAATGTGAAGATGTGGAAGCAAGGGGCGTGCTAAGCTGCGTATCCATTGTCAGTGACTTGAAACAATTTGAACCAGGGATTCTAAAGGCTCAAGGCATGTCGCTGTCTGAAAACAATTTCAGCCCGATATTTTTACGTTCCTAATATGAATTTGATTTGGCTTAATAGGTATAATAGGGGTAGAATATTGCATAGATGGATTATTATTCTTATCGTAGACACAAGGGCATTGTTGTGTTTTTGAGTGTGGAGAGGAGCGGAGGAAGAAGATAGCAATTCGTAGATATAGAAGCCAAGTTCCTCTAAGGTTAGCGCGTGACACGGACGTAAGCCAATATGAACCCCTGGCCGATTTCCATAGCCTTCCTTGTTCTTATGCTCTATGGCTCAAGCCGAGCCGCACTTTGCCACTCATATGCTCTAGTCCCCGCTACCTTCGTCAAACCCTTCCGGCCGTAGGGCACCAGTGTCAGCAGCAATCATGCAACGTGCATGTTGCCATATGCATGCAGAATCAGACAGGCGCTATCTCATTGGGATGTCCCCTGACTCCTAACCCATATATCGGATTCTCAGCCTATCGCACGTCTTCATATTCAGTAAGAAAGGCAGTAAGTTCTAGACAGAGGTCAAAAGATGAATCAAATCTCACGCTACCTGTTGTTTCAAGCAGAAGGTCTAGTGCTCTAGTATCATGAGCTTGAAGTTGGCTCCACTAAGCCCGGTAGCTCTACTTTTAGTATCTCCCGTAAGATCTACTCATTTCTACATGCACAACTAGACTGACGATTGCTGACAGTCTTGCTTACAGGTAATCACATTTTCTGCTCAAGATCTCCAAAGCGGGATCTCGTTGCTCCAGCTTCACCCGTCGACAATTAGACGTATACAGGCTTCTATAAGTACGTTTATCCTCTTCCCGCCGCCTTCTTGGTGGTGACTTCGAGATGTTAGTGATTCAATACAGGCACGATCATTGATTCAAGCATCATTCGAAAGCGATTCTCTGACGAATATACAATGCATCCAATTCTATGCGGGTAAAGGATTTTACTATGCTTGATTAGAGTACTCCAAGGAATGCTGTGAGTGCTCCTCTGCAAAGATTACAATCAGGAATAAGTATTGATTCCACCATTCTATAGACTGTGGCACTTCTTTAATGAGTGGTGGCTTAGTTGCGAGCGATTCTAGCTGTCACATGCCATGTAGTAGTATGTAGTATGTAATACGTACTATAATCCTCGTATTTTTTGTTGCTTATTCACACTGAGCCATGCGGAGGCCCAAATTGGTTGACCTTGTTCAATACGAATATCCCACCCGGTCCTATTGGACCATTTGAAAACCCAGGCGTGAACGGTTTCCGGTCTCTCGGATGCTATACGTATGTTGTCATTCTTCAACAAGGCGTATTACGTGCATTCTCAACTAAGATATCTCATCCTCCTATCTTACCTAACGTTTGGCTCGCGATGCGTTATTTTGTATAGTACGAGTCCAATCATTTAGGCCAATCAGGGCAACGCGTCTGCAGCTCTGTCCGTTTTCGGTCATATCGGATATTTAGTGTCTGCCAACTAATATTACTTTAGCGACGACGTAAATACTCGTACTTTGGCGACAGGGGTAAGCGCCGAAGGAGGTGCGGGATCGCTAACCGTCGCACTCTGCCCGTCTGCCTGTTCTGCCGGAGGGTACCTATATGCTGGTGGGGAATACGCGGGAGAGTGCTGTGAGTCGCCCCATCCTTCGTTTAAATTTCCACTGGCACCTTTGCTCTTTTCTACAATGTTTTACTTCAGTTTCATCTTTATACTAATTCCTCTAGTCTATGGCAATGCAATTGTCAACAATGGCGTACCCGCGGGTGCCTCAGGTCGCAATGTGGTATAATTTCTTCTTTATTATTTCCTTTTCCCACTCTTTCGACGCTAATGATTTGTAGGTTTGCAAGGGGAACTCAAGTGGATTTTGTGGTGGCCCTAATCGACTGAACACGTACGCCAGCAGACAAGCACCTAGTGGATGGAATATCCTAGGCTGCTATACTGATAGTGTCAACAAACGAACTCTTACCAATCAACAATTTCCTGCCGGCGATTTGACCACTGAATCTTGTCTCACTGCATGTTACGGCGCAGGTTTTGCATATGCGGGTACTGAGTATGGCGGAGAATGCTAGTAAGTGATAGTACTTGGCATGTATGGTCTAATCTAACTTCCTTGTAGCTGCGGGAACGCCTTTTCAAATGGTGGGGGACCTGCCCTTGATGGTGAAAGTGGGTGTAATATGGCGTGCAAGGGCAATGCACAGGTTGTCTTCCCTAATATCCGTAGTCTTCTGTCTGGGGATTATCTGACAGGTTTAGGAAACTTGTGGTGGTCCAAATCGATTGAATGTATATCAATTTGGTGATGGACCGACTACTACCTCAGTTCCCTCAACCACTACTCAATCAATTAATCCAGGGACCACCACCACAACAAGCGCTATTACAACGCCAATTACCCTTCCACCTGGTTGGGCTTACAAGGGATGCTGGCTCGATAACAATAATAACGGGCGGGCCATGAAATACCAACAGACCGATAACAATCAACTTACAGTTGAGTCGTGCATATCTACCTGCATTACCCTTGGCTACTCCGTGGCGGGTATGGAATATGCATACCAGTGCTTCTGCGACGACTTCCTCCGAAATGCAGCAACAAGTGCCTCTGAATCAGATTGCAGTGCAGCTTGCGCCGGGAACCCTAACGAATTGTGCGGTGCGGGTAATAGACTAAGTGTTTACTCAAACAACACCGTTCTCACAGTATATCCTGTGCCATCCGTCCAAAAGACAAATCTCCCTGGTTCCTGGCAGTACACAGGCTGTCTAGCTGACGATGCTCAAACGAGAGCTCTTCCGTATCAGATTATTCTAACCAAAAATAATACAGCAAACAATTGCATTTCGCAATGTTCAGCGTTTGGATATAGTTCTGGGGGGTTGGAATACGGCGAGGAGTGTTGTAAGAAGTTTTCATGACTTTGATCCAAAAACTACTTACACTTTACAGTTTGTGGTGACCCTGGTGACGTTGCCACCGCTGGTGTCCAACTTGTCCAAGAGTCTGATTGCAACATGGGCTGTACTGGTAATGCAACCACGATCTGTGGAGGATCACGCCGTCTTTCCTACTACACATGGAATGGCCCTCCCTTGACCCAGTGGAGTTACGCCTCTGGAAACGCTGCTGGACAGTATCAATTCCTCATCGGCGGCGTTGTCGTCCCCTTAGTGACCCAAGCCGGTCGAAATGGCAAGGTAACTTTCCTAGAGAAGTCAGGAACCGGCCCACCAAACACCACTGGAGCATACGAACTGGACTTGAACCAACTTAACAACTTCACCGGAGCATGGAGGCCAATGCATGTAAAGACAGATGTTTTCTGCTCCAGTTCACTCACTCTACCCGATAAGGTTGGACGGCAGATCAATCTTGGTGGATGGGCTGGAGATTCAACCTTTGGGGTTCGATTGTACTGGCCTGATGGCTCACCCGGCGTGTGGGGTGTGAACGATTGGCAAGAAAACGTGAACGAAGTTTCGCTTCAGGCCGGACGCTGGTATCCAACTTCTATGATAATGACCAACGGATCTATTCTTGTTGTTGGAGGCGAGGAGGGGTCTAATGGAGCTCCTGTCCCATCACTCGAAATCCTTCCGCCAGTAGGGCCCATCATCTTCTGCGATTGGCTGAATCGGACTGATCCTAACAATCTCTATCCTTTTTTGGCCGTTCTGCCCTCGGGCGGTGTTTTCGTGGCCTACTATAACGAGGCCCGAATTCTGGATGAGGTCACGCTCCAAACGTCTCGAGTACTCCCGAACATGCCTGGGGCAGTGAATAACTTCCTCGCTGGTCGCACATATCCCATGGAGGGCACTGCTATTCTTCTACCTCAGTACGCCCCATACACGGATCCTTTGCAGATCATGGTTTGCGGTGGCTCGACCCCCTTTCAAGGCTTTGCCCTAGACAACTGTGTTACGATTGCTCCCGAAGTTCCTAATGCAAAATGGACTCTCGAACGCATGGTAAGTATAGTGCTGTCCTCCCCTCTAACTAGCTCATACTAATCCATTCGTACAGCCCTCTAAACGAGTCCTCACCTGCATGACTGCTCTCCCAGATGGCACCTACCTAATCCTGAACGGCGCTCATCAAGGCTTTGGCGGATTTGGCCTCGCCCAAGATCCCAACCACAACGCCGTTTTGTACGACCCGAGCAAGCCCGTCAATTATCGTTTCACCGTCATGGCCAACACCACCATCGACCGCCTATACCACTCCGAGGCCATTCTTCTCGACGACGGCCGTGTCCTCGTCAGTGGCTCCGATCCCGAAGACGATCGCCACGTGCAAGAGTACCGTGTCGAGGTCTTCGTTCCGCCATACCTGATGGGCAACCCCACCCCTCCAACCATCACTATAGCGGACTCGGCAAAAGACTGGGCATACAGCCAAAGAGTTACGTTCACGGTATCTCAGAACGTCGTCAAGGTATCGCTGCTCGGCGCAGGAGCATCCACCCACGGCAACATCATGGGCCAGCGGACCATATTCCCGGAGGCCACCTGCTCCGGAACTTCTTGCACTGTCACGGCGCCGCCCAACGCACACATCTGCCCACCAGGCTGGTTCCAAATGTTTGCCCTCGACAGCAACGGTGTCCCGAGCACCGCAGTGTGGATCCGAATTGGAGGCGACCCTGCCGGCCTCGGCAACTGGCCCCAGGCTCCTGATTTCACAATCCCAGGTGTTTGAGGAACCACACGAGCCTCTCGCATATTTCTTTCACAAGTAAGGGATGTAATGGTTGGTGATTTTCTGTTTATTCGGGTAATGCAGGTCTTAAACAGGGGGTAGCGTGGGTTGGTGGAGCTCAAGCAATAGTACTAGATACGCATCGCCGCCTTACAGGTGCCGGCAAGGGAAGCATCTGCATATATGAAGCTTGGTAGTAGGGTTAGATTGGACAGGGTGTGTAATGCAAGTCTCCTGGCGTTCGAACCAAGTCTCTGGCTCGCACTTGGTGTTATCTCGCGATGGACAACGACGAATGCAACCTGGACGCTTTGAGCCGCACCGACCCGCACTCCGAGCCAGCTTCTCTTTGATACCAGGGCTGCGGTACCACAAACTGCCAGCTTCCTAATCCGGCTACATCGATGGTTCCCGCGCCGATGCATCATGCATGCATGCACACACACGCACACTCTTACCAACACAATGACGATAGAGAGAAATCCCACTAGCTTCCCCGATAGTGCTTTGCTCCGTCTTACATCCAATATTTCTCTACATCGCAGCGCAGCGCATTGCATTGCTCGTGGAACATTGTTTCATGTGGCTCGACCCCGCGAGCAGCTGAATCGATAGTCTGCGCGGCGCGACTGCATCGACGTGCGCTATTTCATGCTGTGCTGCCACCGTGTTGGGAAGGTCTTGGTGTACGATACATGCAGAGCGGTGTCGAGAGATAGGCCTGAGTCTCAGCTGGCAATGGCTTCTGCGAGGGTGCATGTGTTGAGGGTAGTGTTGGCGGTGCGGCTGGAGATTGATACGAGGAGTCGCAGTTGTGCGACCACGGGTGAGGTATTGTTTGGGGGACCAGAGCTGCAAAGGATGAGATTAGAGGCATGAGGAAGAGATGTTCAGGGATTGAAGGGTGGGGATTTTGTGTTGCTGCTGATATGTACTGGAAATACGTAGCAGACCTGGAGCGAGAAGGGCGGGAATGAGAGAAGTGCTATGCCGTCCTGCGCCCTTGGTCTATACGTCAAATCTTTTCTCGAAGCTACCCCGTCTCTGCCCTTCCTATATCGCTTGCCAAAGGGGCATACTGACTGATATCTTGCTCAAGACTCATCCCAGTCCCATTGCTAGAGGAAGACCTCGAAAGTCTGGGAAACAAAGAAATGATGCACTTGTGGCCATGTAAAAGACTATATCGAATCCACCCTTCTTCGCCATGCCCTGCCTGTTCACGCTTTGTTCTCTTATCTCCCTCCAAGAAGCCACCCTCCACCAAAGTTTTGAATACTGATAGTTCTCATCAACTGGACCTTCGCCAAATGGCTGTGATTGACTTGATATAAGCCATGTCCATAGAACCCAGTAAACACAGTCGCGGTTTCTTCGTCGCGACCCAGACGCCCGGCGCCGTAATATCACTAAACTGCAACCCACCCGAAAACGACTTCTCCGGCACCTCCTTGACCTTCGCATACCCATCCTGAGCGTTGATCTTGGGGTAGCCCATGTTCACCTTAGCCCAATCCGCGTTCGCGAGTATAGACTCCTCGGTAGTAGCAAGCATTTCACGATGCATATCCTTGAACAAGTCTTGAAGAAGGCGCAGCACAACTTTAACGGCTCGCGCGACGAGCCAGAGGATCGTTTTGGCGACAGCGTTGGTGATTGCGAGGTTGCGAATGGCCTTGCACTATTCGACGCT
Organism: Melanomma pulvis-pyrius CBS 109.77; assembly: GCA_010093585.1. NCBI lineage: Eukaryota > Fungi > Ascomycota > Dothideomycetes > Pleosporales > Melanommataceae > Melanomma > Melanomma pulvis-pyrius. Next base: position 57,706 of record MU001856.1, read on the forward strand.
CATGTCTTTTACGCGAGGTGAGGATAGGTTTCCGTGCTCGTATATGACCGGGTCGCATGACTGATGGGCTGTGAGCATTTTATATCTCCAGGGAGGTACAAATACACGGGTGTATATTTGAAGATGAGCCTACACCGTGGACGAAGTCACCTGACGCAAAAGCCCCTTCTACAAAGCCCTCTTCAGCTCGTTCAGACAATTCTCTCTGCAGTCCCATCTGTCCGAACCCGGAGTTACGGATGGAAAGAACCACTGCGAGATCTGGGGGTCCCTGGACTAGAAATCTAGTGCGAAGAACTTCGGGTGACACGTGCCTACCGTACGTTCGGCTACAGCCCGAGGAGCTGATTGAGCGTACGTTCTATCTGCTGCCTCAATATTTTCATATAGCGTGCCTTGCTACGTACCAGAGCCATCGTTGTAGTACTAATATCTCAGTAGTTGAGTTGAGGATTGGTGTTGGTGTTGAGAACAGAGGATACTTTGCCTAGCCCGAAAAGAGCGTATCCATATATCAGTAGAGCCAGTACCTCGAGAGAGAATTATCCACCTTTGATTTCGCAAGTATCGGTGTGAACCGCGTTTCTCTCTTGGGGCTGAAAGGCGCTGGCCTTCACTCGGTTAAATGGGGGTCTAGCGAATTGATGCCAATGTCACGAGAGAAACAAGGTTGAGAGCGCGTACATTTCGTACTTATAGGCAATTAAAAAGGATGACTGATGATATCTGACTACATCCTGATCACTCCGCCTCCGCTACTTTCAGGTGAACCACCCACCAGCTTCGGGATTACTGGTCAGATACAGACCTTCAATCCTTGCACTTTTACACGTGGCCCCTTTCAAGATCATGTCCAAACGTTGGAAGTCAATTGGCTTGGGTAGCCAACCATCGAATCCCGCCTCTTCCATTGATACTTGGGTGTGCTGATCTAGGCTTGATGAGACCGCGAATATCGGTATGCGTAGTATTTCTTGAGAACGCGAATAGGACGAAGGGAGAGATGACGCCGGTGAAAGAGGCTGCGAAAGGGTGGACTTTTCAGAATATGAATCCTGAGTATCTGAAGACATTCGCCTGCTTTGTGGATAGGGCCCTTGTGTTTCATGACACATTTGATATGGGTATGGTGAATTCAAGGGATGATCGGTGGTCGATTGATGTGCAGACAGAACCATTGGTTTCGGAGAGACAGGTTCTGAACCGGATATAGAAGCTACAGAGGTAATCTTGGAAGGGAAAGATAGATTGGGCAGGAGAGGTCGCGGGGCTAATGAAGTTCGGGTCTGGTTGAATCCATTTCCGAGAGAATTGACAGCAGTACGTGTGTCGTTATATTCAACAGCGCGGATCATGGTTGTCGCTTTTATTCCATCGACTAAAGGCTGCAGATCATAATCAGTAAGAGTCTCATCGAAATTATAAGTAACGAAAAGGTTTTGGGCAACGCCTGAGCATGGCCTTCAAAATAGCGTGCATATATCAAGTGTGGCTTGAGAAAGATGCTATGAGGAAGGTATTGGTACCATCTACGTGATTCAAGTTAGTACATAGTTGTACAATATAGCCTTAAACTTACATTTATGTCCATCAACAAAAAGTCGATTCCATCGCGATGTTTCTGGAACATTTCGAAGCAATGCTGGCCGTCACGACTTGAGATTGCAACATCGCCTCTCTTTTTCAAACGTCTCTGTAGTATTGCGAGGTTGATGGGATTATCGTCCGCAAGAAGGATAGTGAGATTTGCTTTCAGAGGTAGCCCCTCCGTTTGTGCACTTGTAAACCCGGTTGATATAGTCTTTCCTTTGCATGTTCGCATTGTTAAGGCTGGAGAAGATAAGCATTTCATGGACTCGAAGGGAGGACGCTTGTTGGGAGGACCATCGCTTTGTTCTGATCTAGTGCCGGAATCAAATACCAATTTCCGGCTTGTAGTATGAGAGAGTGGCGCCAAAGAGTCTGCAGCCTCATTTGCGAGCTGTAAAGGGATTTCTAAGGAGAAGGTCGATCCTGATCCCAGGGTAGATTTGCCACGAAGCTGGCCCCCGCTATGCTAGAATTAATTGTCAGTGCCAGCTAATAACCTTTGTGTATTATACGACCTTACTTTGACGTAGCGGGACAATAAGGCGAGCCCCAGGCTTAATTTTGACTCTCTCTTGCCACCTGTTGGAAAAATTTCACTCTCCCCTTCTGCTCGCGGTCTATCTAGAACATCCTCTTCATCGGGTACTTGCTCAAACTCCTGAAACATATCGTCTAGCTCGTGCTGTGACATGCCCGGACTGCTGTCCTGAACGGAAATTTTAATGATGCAACGGTCGTTTGTAGTCTGTAAAACTCCAAGATGGATGATGATTCCGCCCTTTCCTTCCCTAGTCAACTCGAGTGCGTTCGTGACAAGGCTCGAGACCGCTTGCTGCAGTCTGTGAAGATCTCCAAAAACGAACCGAGGAAAATCGATATCGGTGATGACATCGAAAGTCAAGAGTTTATGGTGTACATGTGATTGAAGCTGATCAAGTATGCTTTGGAGGCCTTTTGGCAGGTCAAAGGCAAGATTAGCCAATGGGGTTGGCTGCTTTGCGCCGGCGGTCAGGTTAAGCAGATCATCAATTACATATATCAACGATTTACTTGCGTCGTGAGATAAGGAAAGGATGGCTCTGGTCGATTCTTCGAGTCTCTTCTCCATGGCGATCTCGAGGTAGTTGACTACGGCATTTAAAGGCGTACGCACTACTCATCAGCTATTGCAATACTCGACTTTGAGCTTGGCCAACTTACATTCATGAGAAAGGTTGACGAGAAGGAGACGTTTCATGCGGGACTCTTGCATGTCTGCCTCCTTCTCCCGCCAGACTCGAATGAAATTACCGTACACAAGTCTCGTCATTCCTGCAGCTTCTACTAGAGTTCACAATTTAGCCAAACCATGATAGAGTAGCACATGCGAACGTACATTCTTCTGCTGTCCAGTTTTGACAGGTCCCTCGGACTATCTCTGTCCATTTCTTGAAGCTATTCCTCGGCTCCAATTGTCCCCCTTTCCCTACCTTTGCTTTGGGATTGCCTGCCCAGTCGACTTCTTTGGTTTGATTCGCGCGAAAGAATATAATGAAGTCGCCAGCGGCTGGGGATAGAGGTATGAAGAGAATGCCGGCAATGAACTCAAAACCCGGTGGGAAGACCAAGTCTGAAAAATCTTTGGTGATATTCCTCGACGCAAAGGTGTCTTCGAAGTTCCTAAAGTATGCGTATTTCAACAAAGTTACGGCCTCAAGGTAGGACGATAGCCTTCCAATTGTACGGGCTTCACCGCGAACGACGAGAAAACCGAAAGCCGCTGAAAATAACTTGAGCAGCTCTTCAGATGATGCTGACAGCCACACGTCCGAACTGAAATTAAGCTGCATAGTAGATGCTGCTTGGCGTCTCTGTATCCTTTCGGCCATCAACAATTTTTCGAGGCAGTTTGATGCGCATAAGCCGAGCCAGTAGACTGCCTCACGGACTGGGAAAGACACCCGTACACCAGTTGGGCCATAGGAGTGACAGCAGATAAGCCCCCATAAATCATTCTTATTGTCTAGTGAAACGCTCATCGTGGATCGCACTTGCATGTTTTTCAAATACTTCAGATGAACTGGAGACATAGCTCGGAGGTACGAATGGGTTAGGTCCAAAGGGGATTCAAGGTCCTTGGGGGCCTTGTAGATGAGTCGACAGGCCGCTTCTTCACGATCAAATAAAACCCTGACTCTGTTGATCTTGTAAAGCCTGCTTTAATAAGCTAGTTGCAATTCAAACTTAGGGGAAAACCACAGACTCTCTCGCTTGATTCGGAATGTCTGTGGAGGGGAAGTGCAGTCCCTTGAAAATGTCGGACGACGCTCGTGGATTGAGCAATTCCGAAACAACCTTGCCGTTGTATTCCTCATCTATACATCGAATATCAGCAGGGACATGTGACCAAAAGAAATAATACGGACCGAAGCGATATACCATGCATCGATGAAAGCCAGTAAGTTGCATCATCAGGCCAACGATAACATCCAGTAAATTTTCAATGTCCTTTTGAGATGACAGTTGGTGTTGTATTTGCGACATGACGTCGAGAAGCTCCATAGTAGTTCCTTGGTCTCCAAACATATCGTCTAGGTCAATGTTAAGAGGCATACTTTTGTTCACGAAGCTCAAGACTGCGTCAAGAGGGTCGCTATCGAGGGAGGCAAACGGTGATGAGGGAAGATCCCTGGACATTTTATCACTGCTGGGCCGATTCCGTAATTCAAACTCACAAACCAAGAGGTTGTGCTCACCACCAACGAAGTGGGCTGCGCACCAAACGGGGATCGTTTCGCCCTCTGGTTGCTGAAAACTGACCGGAAAGACTTTGGGCTCATGCGATTTGAGCGTGCTGGTAAACTGATTTTTGATTCCGGACACACATTTATGAAAGGCGAGGCGGTGCGAAGGAGCTAGGATCGAAAGAAAGTCGTTTAAGGAGAGGAGCACGCGGGGTGTGTACCTACAAATATCCTCTGAATTCTCACTGACTACACGACAGCAGTATCGCGTTTCGGTGTCTTCGATGGTGTCCAGACCAATGAGCATCCCGTGCGGCTGGATAGCACCAGGGATATGTATCTGCTCATCCTCGCAGCGAGTGAACTGGGCGCGATTTCCCGTGATCACACCATGGCCTTGCTCACCAGTGAATGCATATTCGCCGCACTCAGTATACACAAGCGCATCCTTCGCGGGGAGGCTATTAACCATATCTTCTACCACTTCGATTGGGGGCGATTCTTGAGTCGGGCTAACATCATGGGTCGTATTTACTGTGTGTGAAGTCTCTGAGTTACGCGACAGGGGATCTGATCTTTCGGACGTTGGTGAGTCAACGAGCACGACTTGCTGTTGGTCGATCTCTGGAGAGGAATAGCGAGTATAAGCAACTATATATCTCGAACAGTGAAGTGATTATGATAGCGGGTTGCACGAGCCTTGTTTTTGATGATGGCCTGCGAGATGCGGACTGTCGCCGAGGATTGTGCAACGTATCGGGAAGACTCGCTCCATGTAGTATATTTCTTAGAAGAAGCACGACTCGGAGGTGTTTCGTGTGCTTTATGCTGAGATAGAAACGCAATAGGGTTGAAGATGAGGAGATTGATACAGCTAACGAACGAGGTTGAAGGTGGAGGGTATCAAAAGCGAAGCAGTCGATATAGCCAACTAACGAGGTCGAAAGTGGAGGGTGCTAAAAGCGAGGCAGGTACGATCAATGATTTGCAGGCGCGGCAAACGGAATGAGGTCAGGTAAATCACTCGAGGCACAAAAATAAGAAGAACAGTCATGCAATTGATTGACCAGCATAACACCCCCGATAAATGCATTCAGCTGAGAGCATTCCAAAGCATCACACCAAGCTGATTAAGATTCAATTCGACGCCGTTGAGAATACACGAGCTCCCACGACGCCAATGAAGCAAGAATGGTAGTAGCGACAATTTTTGAACAAGGAGACTGGAGAGATGGAAAAGCTAGATATCCGCCGGAAAGGTTATTATACAACGTACCGGACCGGCCTTGCTTCTACTAAAATGATACGAGATGAATGGCGGATATCGAGTCGAGTCGTAAGAAATGGGAGCAATGTGTGCAGGGAGAGAACCCTGGGGAATCAAGTTGTGGGGATAGCATTTGCCACCGAGGCCCTTGACGGACCAAATGTTTTTCCTAAACTAATGCGCTGCGGGTGCGTGTTAGCCCATTGTACTTGCTTATCAGGGTCACTAATCCTTACCTGAGCATCTATTTCTTGTTGACGGCGACAACAACTCCCACGACCACCGCAATGACAATGATGATGAGCAAGACGATGAGCAGGCACCACCACTTCTTGCGGTTGCGGCTCCGGGCCTTCTCAATAGCCCCACCAATTTCGGTATTTGCCTGAACGACGTTGGAGTGAATCTCCTCTCCCTTCTGCTCAATGTTCTCAACAAGGGGTTCTTGTTGCATGACAATTTGGTCGAGGTCCTGGAAAAGCTGTGCCAATTCAACCATCTGCTGCTCGATCTTCTGAATGGCCTCGTGTCGCTCCTTCACATTTCGGAGACTCGACTGGGCTTGGCCACGGCGGTCTGAGGAGAGAAGCTGCAGATTCAATGTCAGCGATGGCTTCCATGGTGCCAGTGGAACGTGCTTACAGCTTGTTGGAAAATGGGCGCGTCGGGGTCCTCGACGGCCTGTCGCACTTCCTCGTCGGTAGCATCAGGCTTCACGATGCGATACTGGCGCTCTGCCGCCTGCTGTGAGTCTCGTCGGAAATCTGCCTCGAGATTCTGGTACTTGTTGATGGTCGCCTTCAATCTGCGGTCCACCTTTCCGACCTGTGGTGCATTTCGGGGGTTTCCAGACTCGGGCTTTGACTTGATGTTCTTGACGCGGGCCACGAGGGCGCGGTATCCGGTCATGATCTGGGTGCTAAGGTTCGTGATCTCGCCAGAGGGCATGTCTGGCCGCGCCAGGACCTGCTTGAAGATGCGCTCGAGGTTGTCGAGCTGGCCATCGATCTGATCGAGCGCGCGATCAACCTCGCGGCACTCGTTGAGGATGGCATTTGGGTCTGCGCCGCCCGCTGACTGTCCGTAGGGCTGCATCTCGACCGATGAGGCTGCTTCAGATTAGACATGCATGATGCGAAGGAGGTTCGTAGAACGTACGGTCATCGTACCGGCCCTCTACGTAGTTGTTGAATCGGCCGCCGGCGCCTGGCGGTCCCTGTCCGCCGTCGCGCTGGTCGTAGGGGTTGGTGCCGTAGCCCACCTGGTTGTAGCCGCCGTACTGTTGAGCCATGGTTGTCAGCAAAAGCAATGTGGGAAAGAGGAGTCAAATGGAGTTATGAAGTGGCCAGCACGGAAGTCGAGAACAGTGGCAAAGCGCAGAGAGGAATGCTTACACTCATGCTGAAACCGGACCGGTGTGGCGTGTGGATTCCGGGTACTCCTGAGACAGTGTCTGCCCGTCTGGTGGTCGCGCGGAAGTCGAGCGTGAGGGATTGCCGGGGGCGATGGTAGAGAGAGCAAGCTAGAAGGTACGCGTGCTGGGGGAATATTCAATGCAGCGAGGAAAAAGTGCGCGGAGAGAAGTAAGATATGAGTCTCGGACGTGTTCGCTGGGGCTGTGAGCTGAAGACAAGCAGCCCCCAAGCCTTGCCTGGAGCGCCAGTTTGGCGTCGCCGCTAACCGCGCAAAGCAACGCTATCCCTCAAGGGGGCTAGCGGATACCAAGGATCGCTAGCACCGCTCACCTGCAGCACTCACACATGCCTGTCTATTTTTGACCTCGAACTGCATTTGGGCCAGTCATTGGCGTGCGGCTCGCCATTCTCTTGTGTCCAGTGTTGATTCGAGCGCTTCCATGCGCTTCAGCAACGAGCCTGTCTATGGAAGCGCGCCTGGCCGCTTCAACGCAGCTCTGCGGACTCGTATCTGTGTGCCACTCGACAGCGGAAGGCCGAAGCGTCAGCAGCGAGTATGCAAGGCAAGGGGAGGAATTGACCGTGAATGTCATCACCGCCACAGATATGGACATCTGACAGAGAGCTATGATGCACCGCCGCAACGGGCTTCGCAATTTACCTAAGCTCGCACGGGCAGCCTCAAATGTGAACGCCTTCTACGCGGCTGGGTATTGCAAGTCTATCCTCGACTGTCCACTGCTGGCTACATCTATAAATTTACACGTATACTGCCTCGAGTGCTGCATACCACCCTACTGCACTCCACCGCTTGCCGATGTAGCTGTGGCTGGCTGACCTGCCGCACCCCATCTAGTCTTCTCATCTCCGCCTTCCCACGACTTCTCCTGGTAGCCCAATCGCTGCTTGACTTCCTCGACTGTCGACTTGTCGCCTGTGTTCTTGCCGATGTTGTCGCTGATTTTGACAGCATAGCGGCCCGAGGCGGACGCAATCTTGATGACTATGTTGAGCGGCGTCGACTTCTTCCCGGTTGTCTCTTGCACGAAGTCATCTACAATCTGTTAGACAATTCTCAACTTCTGTTATGACGGACTCACTCGTCAAGAAGGTCCCCACACCAAAAGTGGGCTGGAAACCTTGCGCTTCAGCCGCAGCCTTGTACTTGAAGCACAGATCGAGGTTCAGGGAATCCGAGAAGACAATCGTCTTCTTGTCCTTGATGCCCTCCTTGTCATAGAATTCTCGCATCATCTTGATAAAGTCCAGTGGATCTCCCGAGTCCTGGCGCACTCCTGCAAAGACCTGCGCATATGTCTTCCGCGATGTTGATCCAGCTTTTCCCTCGGGCAATTCATTCTTGAAAGCCCGAAGGAAAGCCGGCGTTCCGAATGTATCTGTCAGAGCAATCCCCAGAACTCCCTCCCCAAATGTGGCGGTCCAGTGCTCCAAGGCAATCTCGTTCGCATGTTCATAGTCATTCGTGATGGCAGCGACGCCCATGAACCACTCATGTGCCACTGTGCCTATAGGCACCAGCTCGTGCTTCATAGCAAAATGAACATTGCTAGTTCCTGTCAGTTTGCCCTTCCACCCCTTCTGAGTTGCCTCGTCCTGCGCGCGACGCAAGCCTTGGACCACCAGATCCTGGGTATGATAGTCGCGACGTCTCCTGGTGCCAAACTCGGAAAAGATGCAGCCCTCCTCGAGAAGCTTGACGCCTTTTTGGTATGCCTTGTCCACCTGTCCCGCATAGCTCCAGTCCTTGTCACAGAACTTGAAGTATGCCTCGCTGATCAGGGCGAGTAGCGGTATCTCGTAGAGGATTGTCTCTATCCACAGGCCCTCGGTATGGATGCGGAAGTCCCCCAGGTCCGTGTCCTTTCCCGTGTCTTCTGTGGGAGTGAAAATAAGCTTCAGTTGTTTCGATGGCTGGAGGCGGAACGTGGAGAGGAAGCGCAGGTATTCGTCGTTCAGGTAGGTACATGTGGTCTTCAGGAAATGTAGTTCCTCTGCAGACAAGGATATATTCTCAAGTTCTAGCACAGGTTAGCTAGGCGCAAGGCTGGGGGAGGGCCGGACTTGCTAGCTACCTGTGTCTGGAGCCAGTGGAAGGCGGCCCGGTTGAGCTGCTTTTCCGGGGTGCGGTTGGTGAAGCTGTAGGTGACTGATATCTCGGGGAAATACTTGAGGATACAGCATTGCATGGTAAGTTTGTACAAGTCACTGTCGCGCGGTCAGGATAGAAGAGAGGCCATGTCTATTGCTACCCACGTATCTAAGAGCGAGAAGATGCCCTCGGGCAAGGTAGAAGAGCTGTCCGTAGCCATGTTGCGAGTGGTTGCGCGTCGGTGGAGGGAGAGCGAGGTCGGAGAGTTGGTGGTGGGGCGCGTGGAGGCTTTATGCTAGGCAGTGAGCGAGTTTGATCAGTTCGGCATCGTCGCCCCAGCGCCAATTCTCCGAGTAAGGCTGGCAGTCTAGGCAGGTGACCGGTACAGCTTCTGAGGGTGAGTCTGCCTTGAGAAGTTGGTATTTTCCGCGGCCGTGGCCGCACTGGGGGACCGCGTCATGGTGGGCGAGTGGTTAGCGCCATCTGCGATCTGCCCGTTACGGTCGGGTAGACGTGCCAGCCCAGAAGATCAAAAGCTTACGGAGCTTGAGTTTGTCACTGTGGCGCGTCTAGCCCGCCGTAGATAGCTAGCCAACCAGGCACATGCGCGTGTGGAATCCTCCTTCCTCTTTCCCCATTCACGACATGCTCGTTGCGGTCGCCGTCCTTGCGATCTCGCTGTCGTTCCTCATATACCGCCACCCACCCTCAACATGGAGACCCATCCAGCCTCCCACGGGCGAGCCCGAGCCCAGCGCAAAGTTCGAGACGTCGCAGAGCGGGACCCCCGCTGAAGTCCAAGCAGAGGCTCAGATTCAAACAAAAGGCGAAACCACCGAGCCATCACCACAGACAACGCCCAAGGCAGCCCCAAGCGGCACACATGGTGGAGCTGCCATTCCCACCTTCACGCTCGCCGAGCATGAGAGCTCCGAAGACGAAGACGACGAGGACAACCTGCCGCCGCCCTCGTTTCCCGCCATGAACTCGGCGCAGAGAACGTCTGCCCTGCCTGCTTTCGTAGCACCACCCCCAAAGCCCGCCCTCATGGCGCCTCCCCCAATGCGCGCGCCGTCCTCGCTCATGGCGCCGCCGCCACGCATCGTCCCCTCGAACCTGCGCGCTCTCCCCAAGCCCTCACAGTCCATGCACGTACCCACCGCTGGGCCTCTCCCGAATCGCAGTCCGCTTCCAAACCGCGGCCCACCCGCCTCAAACGGGAGCCTAGGCCCTCCGGCCGCGGCAGGACCCTCGCTCAAGACCCCGAATGCAAGAAACAGAGTCCTCCTGTCGCCAGGCCACTCGCCCCTCGACTGGGCTCACCTCCAGCGTTCCGGGAAGAATCTCTCGGGAGTGTCTTCGCTGACTAGAGTTACACCCGCGATGCTGAAACATAACAATGGGAGGAAGGGGAAACCATCATGGTCGAGCTATCAAGGGAAGGTGTATAACATTACCCCGTATTTGCCATTTCATCCTGGAGGCGAGGGTGAATTAAGACGGGCATCGGGGAAAGATGGCGGGAAGCTGTTCATGGAGGTGCATCCGTGGGTGAACTGGGAGAATATGCTGGGTGAATGTCTCGTAGGCATCATGGTGACTGAAGAGCAGACACCTGCGGACAGTAACGGCAGTCTGGAAGATATGGACTGATTTTGATACCCCATAGACGGAAGGCATTGCAGGCGTTACACTAGACTCAAGAACGCGGATTTTCATCTTCGCATCGTCAGTGAACTAGCTCAGTCTTGGTAAGACGACCGCACCTTTTCTCTTCTCGCATAGCAAGCAGTCAATTCCAGCCATTAGCCTAAGGGTTCTATGAAATGTTGCGTTGCTATAGGATATATGCCAGAGGGGGGCTATGCACTGGAGGGGTTATGTCGCAGTTGATCTGGTAGGTTGTAGGATGGACGCGGCAGTCCAATCCGGCTCCTTCTCCCGCTGATACATACTCACTGCCTTGAAAAGGCATTGAAAGTGATATGCTCGACATAGAACAAAAGAGATGATACAGGCATGTGGCTTCAGAACCAGAATTCGGCCCAGTCGCTGATGAGAAGGAGAGAGGACGAATTACGGTTACGATTGCGGCCACCAGTCACTGCTCGAGGGTTAGAAACTACCAATATATGAGTATCTCTGAGAATCAAATCCCGGGATCAATGTCTTCTGCAGAACAGCAAGTCAAGAATATAAAGAGCTAGTCTTTGCCACGGAACATTCTATCTATTCCTGCTAAGATGCCGAAGTCCCTTGGGCAACAGCAATAGTACTTTTCAGACGAACATAAGACCTTTGCCCAATTGGTACAATTGCTTCTATTTGGCTACTTCAGGATTATAATCTCTTTTGTAGAGACCAAGGATAGTACAAGAGGAAGCTGCAACAGACATATCATCGTAGGGAAACTACTTCTCTATCGGATACACCTACCTCGAAACACTTTGCCCCGAACTTCGATCTCCGCACCCACCTTAAACCTTCGAATCTCCTAGATGACGCATCCCCCTACCACCAACGTTCCGAAGTACCTCTCGTCCAACCCTAACCTCCCTTCCCCTCCCCAACCCACCACCCATGTCGCTCACTCTCGTCCCCCCATTCACCATCCTTCAACTCCTCCTACGCATCTTCTCCGTCCTCCTCTCACTATCCTGCCTGGGCGTAACCATCCGCCTCTCGGTCCAATTCTCCGTCACGCGCATACCAGTGTACATCGCGCTCATGATCTCGCTCTTCATCTCCGAAGCCTCCATCATGCGACTACTCTCAAAGCCCGACGACGACCGGGGTTCATTCGCCCAATTCCACATCCTCGTCATCCTCGAGACGTGCAATCTACTGCTCTGGGTCGCGGCGTACGTCATGTCGGTCGTGGGCACAGGAAAGCTAACCGAGGAGGTCGGAAGGGGGGCGGGTGTCGCGTATGAAAATGTGCAGGTGGGAATGTTTGTCGGGACTATGTTTGTGTTGCCTGCCCTCTCCCTCAAGCGCACAGATCTCCGGTGCCACTGACGCGAGAAATCGTAGTTTCTTGCACGCTGTTATGTTATCCATATACGCATTCGACGCGCTGCTGCAGCGCCGCCAACGAAGACAGCCCGACGCTCAGCAGGTACGGCTGCGCAGCGAGAGACGCAGCTTCGGTGTGGGCAGAACCGACACATCGCGCTCTGTGGTATCGCCGTCAGAAGCCACCTACTCGCTGCCTTTGCCTGCGATACCAGCGCAGCCCCTGTTGCGTGGGCCAAGAGAGGCGGGAGTGGGAGCGGGACGAACAAATACTTCGCCCTCCGTGCTCTCGACTTATGGAAGGGTCCACCCACATCCACTGCCTGGGATAGCGGCGCAGCTTACGTTTTCATCGTCGGCGTCTCGAGAGTCAAATGGGGGTGTCTCGCTAGTGTAGATGGTTTCTACTCGGTACTTTAATGTCGGTTCTACAACTGTATGACAAAACGGTGAGAGTGAGATTGATTGGGTAGAATTGAACTTGCTATGTACAATGAAATCGGATACGCCATCACATGTGTTGATGTTAGATAGCCACTTGCTCCCTCCATTGATTCGGCATCACCCAATGAGACGTAATCCAAAGAAACTAGCCAGGAGATTAACGTCTATAGCACAGACTTCCTAAATCAGCTGCTCTGTAGTGGCAGGTTCGTATTTGGGTGGGAAATAGGACTCCAGCCGTCGTTTAAGATCGAAGTTGCGGGTTCTCAAGTTAGGAGCGGCGGTGAGTGAATACATGAAATTGGGAGGACGTGGACAAAGGAATAAGAAAGGGAAAACTGATTGAGGGAAGCGGCAATAGGTAACAGATGAAGCTTTCAACTATGCGTTGTTGCCAGCACTAGCAGTATCAATATCTACCCGTACCCACCGACTATGGCATGAGAACTCGTAGTGAGCTGGCAAGGAGGGCGGTATAAAGAAGGTTGTAGCCAGTACGAAATACTGCACGCGATTATAGCAAGTATCGCTATAGAGATGGAAGAACCATTTCTTTTTCAATACCAGTACCATCGTGTCTCTAACGGGCACCACAGCGCTCTTACCCGAAGGCAGGCAGACACAACCCTCCAAAGTCCTTCAGCAAGCCGCGTGCTCCTACACGTAGATTCCATTCGATAGCCTACATCCAGACACAAGCCAGAGTGACAGACCCTGCCCTATGCCCTCCTCTCGTACCCGCCAGGCCACAGTATCAACAGCCCCCGCAACATGCCCGTTCCTTCGTACGCAACAGCAAGCAGCAGACCCGACCAGCAGCCCAAACACCCCAGCCCGCGTCCAACGAACCCCCGCACCGCGCCCGCACCAGGCCCTCCTCCATCGTCCCCCAGCTCCACGCAAACCTCGCACACGGTGGCCTCCTAAATAATGCATTCATTCCCTCCACATCCCCACCAACCCATTCACCCAACAAGCCCATGGATCCAAACCTCCCTCTCCTCGATCCTCCCCTCCTCCACCCCCTCAAGCACACTCCTCACCCACCGCGGCGGCCCCGGTCTCGCCCTAGGCCCCTCGGCCGCCTTCCCCGTCATAGGACACGCATGCACGAACCCACGCTCCAGCGCCACCTTCCCGACCTGCTCGACGATCTGGAGGCGGCCACTAGCCACGGCGGCCTCGTCCTCGAGCCGCGCCGCCTGTCGTTCGCGCGCGCGCTGCTCGAGGAACGAGCCGAGCTGGTCCAGGCGCTGCGTCGCGAAGCGCTGGAGCTGCGAGAGGAGGCGGTTGAGGACGTCGAGGAGCAGGCGGTAGAGCAGCTCCGTCGCGATTGCGGTGCCGGTTTGCTGGGTGAAGAGACGGGTGGAGAGGGCGAGGGCGTGGGAGGGGGAGGTAGAAACTGTAGCGAGGGCGGTGGAGGGGCGGTAGAGGACGAGGGATTGGGCGAGTGCCATTATATATATATCAATTGCGTGGTGTATGAAAAGATGCAACACAACCCCTCAAAGATGTTCGTATATTTCCAAAAGAAAAAGCCGGCCACGATCGCCCGGGGAAGAACCTCGAATACTTATCATGCCTCGTCTCGTCTCGTCTCGTCGCGACCATGCCACTATCGTGCAATCCACTCGTAAGACACCCTCGTACTAAACCCAAACGAGAGAAACTCACGTAGATTAAAACGCCCGGCCGTCAGCCTCCGACATATCCGAACGACGGGGACGGGCAAACCGCCCAACCACCATTTTGCGAATCAACGAGGGGGGGGGGCTGGGTTGCTAGTCGCAACTTCCGCTCGGTGTTTGTAGAACACCGCGAGCGAGGGTCCGTGCGCGTGCGAGAGCGAATCAGCAGGTTTGTTATCATACGACGCAGATCAACTTTGCACTCCTCTCCGTACATTCACAGTCAATGCACATAATTTGTTTATCTCACGCTCTCAATTCAGAGATGCTCGTCTATAGAAAAGACTTTTCATAATCGCTAGTCATGCTGTCCGTTTTGGAATCCGTGCCTAGAACCATGCATACCTATGCTCATATATTATCGAAGACGATATCCTAAGAATCAAGGAAATTAAGCGTGAGATACACCCGCAAACGAGGCCATGCCAGGCCATGCCAGAACCACGCGAGCTCAATATTTGAATAGAAAGTTGCTTGTCAATTACTACATTTCCTTCCTCGACATGCGCACCGACATAGCCTTCTCAGCATGCAAGTTGCCAAAATCATACATTGAATGGTTTATGCCAGAAGAAAAAGGAAAAGGACGCAAGAGTAGGTCACGCCACCTATGAGACCATCACGAACTGTCCGATGGCGGGGACGCCATCGACGAGCACGTACACAACATACGGGCCCGGGGGTGCGACGCTCTTGTTAGGAGGCATCGTGACGGTGATGGTTTGGGCGGTGGCAGCCGCGTTGAAGCCAGTGGTATCCAAGAAAGCCATGCGGTGACCCATGTGCACAGAGTGAGTGACGAAGCCACCATAGTACAGGGACACCTTGACGGCCTTGGAACCAGCCTTGTTGTTGAACTTGATGGTGAACTTGGAGCCATCAGCCTTGAGTGCCTTGGAAGACAGCACGACAGCAGATGGGCGGACGGGGTTGCCCTGGAGGTAGGGAGGAGTGTAGATCTCGTTGCGGAACTCAGTCACATAGGGGTGGGCGGCGGTGGGGGCGGTCATCGGCTGCTCGACGGGGTTGGACCCAGAGATGAGCAGAGTGCCGTCAAGGAGGAGAAGGGCGACACTGTGATAAAGACGGGCGATGGTGGACTTGGGTCCAGTGGTCCATCGCTTACCGAGAGCCTGGGTGGGGTCGTAGATGAGAACCTCGAGAGTAGGGTTGGAGGCGAGATCGAAACCTTGAGCTCCCTTGTTGGCACCGTTGACCCAGATGACCGAACCATCAGCAAGCAGAGTACCCTCAACCATACCACGGCCCTCGGGCATGGAATCGAGCTCCCAGGTAGCGGCGCCGAGCGGCTGGATGCGACCGCAAGACGGGTCAGCAGGAGCAGTGATATCTTGGTAAGGACCTCCACCGCAGATGACGATATCAGGGTTCCACTGGTTGCTGCTGGAAAGCGGGAGCATGACGGAACCACCAGTGTTGGGGTAGGTGCGGTAATCACCGGGCAGATCAGGGAGAAGCTTCACGACGGTGTTGGAGCCAACGTTGAAGATCTCCGAGGACTTGGAAGTGAAAACGAAGAGATTTCCATCCCTCATGAGATGAATGAAGGGATACATGTAGTACGGCTGGTTCTTGGAGAGAATAGCCATGGGAATGCTCTTTCCTTGGGGGCTGGCGCTGGGGTTCAGGATCTCGTAGGTGGGGTTGTTGTTCTCTGGTTTAGCAGGGTCGAGACCGTTCAAAGATCCAGATGCAACGAAGATGGTACCGTCAGGCATGATTTGGAGCGATGCATACCAGCGGGCAGTGCTGAGCTTGCCGCCGGGTTCAGCCCAGGCCTGGCCGTCGAGAGTGGCATCGGTGGCAGAACGCTTGAGCAGACGGAGACCCTTGAAACCATCCTTGACAGTTGGGTCAATGAAATCCAGAGGAGCGTTACCACCGGCAGAGACAAGACGACCATCGGCAAGGAAGACACCACCAGAGCAGAAGGCGTTTGTCTTGTAAGCGAGGGGTGCAAGCTTCTGTGTGTTGGGGTCATACTCGGAAGAGTAGGCGTACTGTCCGTTCGCAAGCTTGAGCTCAGTGTAGTTCTCGACTTTGTCCAAGAAGACAACCTTGCCGTTGGGCATGAGAGCAGCGTGCATAGCGGGAACACCAGATCGGCCCTTGATGGCGATCGATCCAGGCTTGGCAGCAGCAGGAGCAGGGCTGGGACCAGGGGGAGGAGTGACGGGAGCGCCAACGCATGGGCCGGACTGGCAACCAGCACCGCAGTGAGACGTAGTGCTTCCACAGTAACCGTACATGGAGCAGCAAGAACCTTGAGGCCAGGAGCCGCAAACAGTCTTGCCGAATGTTGCACCACAGGTTCCATCAGTCGTGGCCTTGCCCGTGGGGTTCGTTGGGGGTGCGACGACAGATGACGGCTTGCCGAGGACGGGCTCTCCAGATGTGGTGGTGGATGGGGGTCGTGTTGCCGTGGTGATGACTGGGATGGAAGCGCTGGTGGTGGATCCTGTGCAGCCATTTTGGCATCCGTTTGCTGGGAGACAGTGTCCCTCAGTGCTACCGCAGTATCCGTAAGCCGAGCAGCATCCTCCAAAGGCACCCTTGGAATCGCAGGTGGCGCCAGCAAAGTCCTTACCGCAACGACCGTCGGAGCGAGGAGTGGTAGCGCCGCCGGTAGCGGTTGGGGGAGCAGAGGAAGAAGCAGCGCCGCCGCAACCAGAGAGACAGCCAGTTCCGCAGTGAGCAGCAGTGTTTCCGCACCAGCCATACTGACTGCAGCATGTGCCGGTGTAAACAGTGCTCTTGGGGTCGCAGATGGTGTTTCCGTTAGCTGGGCCGCAAGACCCATCCGTGGAATAAACCGCCTGTCTCTTCACTGCTGGAACCGCGCGACGGAAAGCTGGGAGATAGACCTGCTCGTCGCTGACGTTCGCTTCGCAACTGGAAGGGGTTAGCGACTAAGACTGCAGCGCGCATATGCAAATACATACGTGTTTGCCTCGGTACATGACTGTCCCTTAAGACAGGGGCTCTTCTCAGTGGAAGTAAAATCGCACGTGGGCTGGACCCAGTGGAAGTTAATGTTGGCCGCTGCGAGCCCGGCGAAGGCGCCGAGAAAAAGCGTAGACCTCATAGTGGAAGCTAGAATCTAAGCGCAAATGGTAAGCGGATGAAGAGTAGTGAGCATGGAGGTGTTGTCCGAACGGGGCGTCATGAGAAATAAATGAACAGTAAGGTGGCGGGAAGGTGGCGCGGTAGAGAGAGATGGAGGTTGGGATGCAGTGCGACCACGAATTGAGAGTTGAAAGAAGTAGATGCATGAAAAACTGTTTGCGGCTATTGCTCTCGTCGTTGAGGAGGTGATGAGGTGACACGACATAGACATGTTTATGGGTCTTGGGATGATGGGCTTTGATGCACGTGGATGCTGCGGTGGTTCGCAGGAAAGTACCTACCTGGTGATTAATCGATGCAGTAGCACGTCGGACGGCTCCTTCCGGATTGCTTCGAGTGATGGGGCGTAGAGGCTCGAAAAGGTCGGGTATTAATTAATAAGAAAGGGTGTTGTTGTGAATGAGTGTGGAGCGTACACGGCGATGGTGCAGCAGTTGGGCAAGGAATTATCTTCGAAGTAACCGGAACGAATGACGGCTACTAAGAAATATTAGGGGCGAAGGACCGAATGCTGGAGGCAGGGTCTTGAAGAACCAACAGCGATGGAGGAGGTGAGGGAAGAAGGCAGAGGAGATGGGAGCCCTTTGGCTCAAGTACGGCGCGAGGTTTCCAGGAGCCTTGGCTGGCGTTGCGCCCATTCGCCGGCGCGCGGCCAACGAGGAGCGCGCTTTGATGATTCGATCAGCGGGCAATTTTACCTGAGGCACCGCCAATGCCCTGGGAGCCGAGCCGATCTCCGCAGGCTCCAGGTTGCTTGCCTGCTGGCTTTGTTTGCTGGCTGGTCGCCTGTCTATTTCGAGCTGCAGCGTCGAGGGGCGAGGGCCGGCAAACACGAACAAGGACCACGCCGTCCAGTGCGCCGTCCAATGCGCCGTCTCATGTGTAAGCCAGACACGAGGACCGGCGTCGAGTGATGCTACGCCGGGACCGCGCTATCCACTTGCACGCCTCCCGCTTCATTGCGAAGTCCGCGCCGAGCAGCTGGCCCGGCTGTCGAGCTCGTCGTCCAAGGAAGTCCAAGGGCGTCCAAGAGCGCGTGCATCACACGACCGCAAGGCTCTGCTGCTGTAGGGCCGCTGGTAATGAGAGGGTGCTGCTGGGAAAGCTTGACTGCCAGATAAGCATCGCCATGCCCCTGTCTAGAGTGGTGTCCAGAGTGGTGCGCAGAGTGGTATCGAGCCCTCTCTCAGCCCTGCCTCCAGGCTCAGGGGCTCGGCGTTATCGACCCCACATTTCCGCCAGGACGGGCTAGCGCGAGCGCCGTCAGGGGAAGAATCTAACTGCGAGCGACCAAAGCAGGCGAACCACGACGATGGCGTCGTGATAAGATTCAATGAGGATCGGCCGTCGTGGGCTTCCAGCACGCGCCGCGTCGAGCGAGACACGGCCCCGAGTGGAGAGAAGCAACAGCCATCACCTGTCAGACCGGTGAAGATGAAAAACTAGCAGGTCGCCCCCCCCCGTATTCATACATGGCCTGCCGCTTTGGGCCGAATCTACGGACCCGTGGTCGCTTCCCAGCCGCGCTTCCGGGCCATCGTGGCTATGTGAAGTATTAAATATCAGCCCATGCGGCAAAGTGTGGGCAGCCGGCAAGTCATGATTCGCGATTCCAGGTCGGTAGGAGGAGAGCTGTGCCTTCTGGCGACTTCCAATGCATTGCCGCAATCGATATCGATATGGGCAGCCCTACGTCCTCAATCAACATGGGAAACCCGTTTTCCATCAGTCGCCTTCGTACTCCGTACCGCCGAGGGACAGGCCGTTGGGACTCCACGGCGCTACCATGGTACAGTAGGGCAGACTTGCGTGTGTCCCAAAGCTACCAGTGCTGCAAAGTCTGGCCCCCAACGACTGCTGCTTAACTTCAGGAGAAAGGTCGACAGCCATTGTCATCAGATTATGCGCCACATGTACGCCTGAAATTATGCACCCGCGCAGCAGCGCAGCGAGAACTGTGAGAAATTGGCGAATGAAGCATTTTTAGTGACTAACGAGTATTTGAACGCTGACTTTGCCCGCAACAAGCAATAACCGTAGTCTTCAGGCCCTTTTTATAAGGTTATGACGTGTACCAGGACTATCTCGGCAGTATACTGTAAGTGTCTTACAGCTTGGCCGGGGTAGCCCAGGATACTTCTTCCTCTGCTTGGCGGTTCCGTCTCAAGCTTCTTTCGGGCAATGTAACCGTCATCCTTCTCTCGTATGGTATGCCGCATTGGCATATTATTGGGAGAGATTTTCCCCTCCTACAATAGGTCCATGGAAGTAGCAGAAATTGAGATGTTCAAACCATATAACACGGCGTTAGATCCTGATGGATCAAGAGCAAAAGTACGTACGCCAAGCCACTGTTTACTACGTACCCACTAAACATCACCGTGTATCGCTCGGGTACCCATGGCCTTTCTGCAACACAGGAACACCACGCATCAGGCCGCCCGGAACATCTTTACACACAGAATCCCTCTTCCTAAATTGCAGTCGTATAAGATGCCGCTTCCCAAGAGGCGGCACGACGGGCAGCCACATCACATAGGAGAACGCCCTGCAGGATCACAAACTTCCAGCTCATACTTTGTCAGCCAATTGGAGTCGCGCGGTCCCCCCTCAACTCAACCCAAAGCAGCCTCTGGCGTATGCAGGTAGCTTGGCCCTCTTCTCGCTCCTCGCGCAGGCAGGACACATTGTTTCCTCCTTGCTCTGCAAAACGACCTCGAACACGTTGCACTTGCCGCCCTTCAAAGTCATGTCTCCAAACCGTGAGGCCTTGCCGATCTCGGAAACGGGTATCGGAAGTGTCTCTCCAGTCGTGGGGTTGCGAGGGTAGACGACTTTGGAGCCGTCCGCCGCCAGTGTCGTGTGCGTGTTCCCTGGCATGGAGAGATCAATGAGGGGCAGCGTCGATCGAGGAGCACCTTGGTTGTCTGGGCTCTCCTTGGTGCCCTTTTGGCGATTGCCATTGGAAGGGCGCTTGTATTTGCTGATGGTGGGGCTCTCGGTGCTGTCCTCGGTGCTCTCCTTGCATCGTTTGGAACTTCTCGTTGTAGACTCTTTGTCGACCAGTGTCGATGTGATCGACGAATGCAGTGGGTTGAGGAGATTGGTAGGATCATGCGTGGCTCGATCGAAAGAGCAGGAAGAGTACTTTGTGAAGAAGCTGTCGCCGCACTTCCACTGCAGCCACGTCAACACACCCGATCACAAGAAGGAACAATAGTGAAGGGAACAACTCACAACTCGCAACACCCAGTGGCACATCCTGGCTACCTCGTGAACAACAGTCGCTTACTATCTCACTCAAATTCGAAGTAAATGCTGAGACCTGTGTTAGACGGCCTCTTCTCTCTCTCCGTTCATTTTCTCGGGTTCGACCTGCCTTCACCGCTCATTTGCTTTCGACGTTGATGCTGCAAAGTGCTATGCTGGTGTCCGTCTGGCATCGACAGCTGAGCCAGGCAAACATACGACTTCGTCATGTGGAAAGCAACGCATTGGAACCTTTCAAATGGGAGCATAATGATGGTAGTGCAAGTTGGGTCTCGAGGGTTGCAAGGTTGCTAAGGGAAGGCCTTGAAAATTGGGCGAAGAAGAGGACTTCTCAACAAAAACTTCGACCCCTGATACTCAACTCACATCCTCTCTATCGACACTCAACATCCCGATGACCTCTCGGCGCCTACCAAGCCTCCTACGCCATATCGCTTGGAGGCAGACACCCACAATCCATCCTTCCGACACATGCGTCTGGCAGGTGGACCTCCACACGACAAGTGACAAGTTGACAGAAAGACCGCCTCCACCTCAGGTACGGCATCACCTTGGGGCCCCTCCACTCCCCGAAACGGCCATGGTACGTCAACAACGCGCTGAAAGCCCACACCGCCACTTCACAATCGCGCCTCGCAGCCAGACATGTCGCCAACCGACCTGTCGTACTCCGACTCTCCCTCCCACTTCCAAGAAAGGGGGTGAAAGACGCACCGTATCGCATCGCATAAACGAGCGATAATCGAACCAGTTTCGGAACCAGCGTCACCCATAAATTTCCGGATCGATGGAGATGACCCACAGGTCGGAAAAAAGCAAAGACGATGCGGGTGTATTTGCTGCATCTCGGGCGAAGACGAGACCTGGTTGCCGAAGTTGGTGTCACGTATGACGCTTGGAACCTGGGCGCCTTCCAGAATCGACGGAGTCAAGTCGTACACAGTCCACACAGTGCCAACAGAGCCAGTGAGAGAGAGGGAGTAGGCGATGACGGGGCATGTTTGCGACGATGGGCTTGGTTTGTGGATCGCTTCGATGCGGCAAGTAGAGAATGCTGCGTTTCCTGCGCCGGTGGCTCATCGCTCAACTCCTCCATGCTCGATTTGGTCGGCACCGCGCACCTCCATCTCGAACAATGACATGCTGCCTCAGACACCCGCTAACCACCGCCCCTTCCGATCCCCTCTCATCGCTGCAGGTCTGCAACAGACATCTGCCACCATCGCCTGCTCTCCGAGCCATCCCATGCTTCCCAAGCTGATAGAGCTGTTGTGCCCGTTAATTTCCGACTACAACCCCCACACAGCCTCCCTAACTTCTGTGTATGCCTGTAGTGGTACGAATGCACCCAGCTCACAAAGGGAGCACTCGCGCATGTGACGATTATACAAACGTTGCACAATCACCATGCCCCATGTCTGATGCCACACGTGATGCAAGCGGTTGCTTGTCCCATCTCCCCGCCATGCATGTGTGTCCTATGGGAAGGGCAGACAACGCTAGTATTAGGGCTCGGACGGACGTACAGCAGGTCGTATACATATCTACGCTTCTGTGGGGGGAATCCCGTTGGCTTGCAGGAGGTCGGATATTTGTCCCGTGGATCGTAGGGCGGCTCGATGGAAGCGAGCTGGCGAAGATGACAGATCTGTGGAGTGGGGAAGGGAGGGGAGGGGAGGGGAGAGGAGAGGTGTGTGTGGTACGCATGAAGCTTGAGGTGGTAGCAGGGAGGAGGTGCATGGAAGGTCGAGGTTCGCGCAATCTCGTGCCCCGAGAAGTGTGAGAGAATTTCGAATATCGAGACCATAATAGGAATTTGACTTGGTGTGGATTCGTACGTTTTCGTTACTTGATACCAATTCATAAATTACTAATATGACTGTTCGTTTTTAAGGCTCCTATTCCGCCAACACAAAAACTAAAAAAAGCGCGAGAAAAGAAATCCAAAGCGAGGGCGAACCCAAAAGGCCGCGAAGTAATCAGCACCATAGTCGTATCTTCGTTTCGTAAAGCCATCGTGTCGTAAGCCGTCAAAGTATTGCTTCATAGCGACCTCCCAGAGCTCCCTTTTGTGTTTAGTAAAGAAAGAACATTCAGATCCCCTAATCACAACAAACCAACGCGGTGCGAAAACCCCGAAAATATCTGTCTCATCTTACAGCACCAACTTACCACACCCGCAGCGCTCCTACTCACAGCCCCCACACCCACAGCTAAGTGCCCTCACAAACCCACTTACCTTCTTCTTTCCCTCTTCCTTCACCAACTCCTCCTTCACTGCGCTATCCCTCCTCCCACCCGTCCCCCCCAAACTACCTCCACTACCCCTCCACTTTCTACCACGCCAGTACGCAACAAGGCCCATCTTCTCCTCGTCACTATCCCACGCATCCCACGCACTCATCGTGTTCTGCAGGCTATAGCTAGCATGACATACACTAGGCAGCGTCATAGTAGTACTTGACATGTACCGAGCCAGCGAGCTGAGCTCCGAGTCCGTGGCGCTGTCGTGGCGCGGGTAGCCCACAAACTGCGACGGCGAGGTGCCGTTTTCGGGAGTGTTGGGCGGCGGGCGGGGATTCAAGGCGCACAGGTACGGTGTCGATGGGGGGGTTGTTGGCGAGGGGGGGTGGGCCCAAGAACTAGGAACGGGCTTCCGGGAGATCTGGAGACGCAGGAAGGGCTCGTTGGGATCGGTGAGTGACACTTGTCGCGGGCGCGGCGCTTCGGATGAGGATTCCGTATGGGAGGCTGTGTGTGCTGGTTGGAGGGTGGAGAGGCGGATGGGGAGTGTTGTTAGCCGGGTTGAAGACCGGCGCCGGGACTTGCGCTTGGGGGATACTGAGGTTGGAGTCGTGGGACCGGATGCAGCCTTCTCGAGCTTAGGGAGGTCGGTTGAAGCAAAGTTGCGGCAGGAAGGGCTGAGTGGTGGAGTTGAGTCGCCAGATGCGGATGGCAGGACTATTATCCTCTTACACTTTTCACAGATGCCAGAGGTCGACTTGATTGCCCCTCTGCATGTTTTGCAAATGGCGACAATTGTAGGATATGCTGCGTCGGATTTAGTCTTGGATTGAGCTAATCCTAGGAAGCCAGACTCGGCTCTAAAGCTTGCAGTTGGTGATGCGGTTGGTGATGCGCCTGGGACCCTAGGCGACGGGAAAGAGCCGTAACTCCTGATGATGTCGAGGACAGTGCCATTGGAGGATCTTTGCGATTGGACTTGTTGAAATGAGCTTTCGCATGCAATTTCTCGTCTCTTTGCTTGCTCCACAGCACATCTTTCATACTCGTCCCAAGGTTTCTCCGTGCGATTTCGAGGTGTGCATGGTGGTGTTCGTGGGTCTTTGAATGGCGATGTTGGTCTAGAGAGCTGTGGTGGTTGGTGTGGAGTGGAAGCCAATGCAGTCAACGAAGGCATGGTGATGTTGATAGTGTGTCTAGCGGAATGAGTAGACAGCAAGAATGATGACGATCGATCGGAGAAGATTGGACAAGAGGCCTATCTAGCACGATAACTTTAATAGTATCGATAGGCACGAATGACGATATATACATGTGGATCCCCATCTGCTGGACTCAAGGGGTGAGACATTGTCCAAGTAACGGGCCTAGCTGAAATTGGAAGCAAAGGAGGCTGGTTCGAATATCTGTCGTTGCCAGGGTCAGCGTTACGTAGAACCGGTTCCCTGGATTTGCGGTCTCGAGTTGATATCTCGACGTCCCACTGGCCCCAAGGATCTCAGCGTCGATGCCCCAAATCCGATCTAGCCGAGATGTCGCACTGCCGCGTTGGCCAATAGTCGATGAGCAATGTGAGTAATGGTGTCGCTTGTGGCCCAAAGAAGAAGAGAGAATGGAAAACATTCAGCAAGGGATGGCTGTCTTCTCGATTGCCTGACCGATTGAGTAGGAGAGATGGCGCCTGTCGAGAAACGTTCTCAAACAATGGGGGTTCTATTTTCCTGGTCATGCATATCATCCACTGCATCGAAAACAAGGCACCGAGGGATGCTCCGCAGCTGAACGCCGTCGAATATCGGAAGAAGATTGCAATACAGCCGCTGATGCAGCTAGAAGAAAGCCGTTGTCACGCAAAGCTCTTGTACAGCGTGGAAGAGTATCGTTGGGCATGTAGTGGTTCCACCGCGTAGATGTGTGGAATGTAACGTGCCCACCTTGAGAACGATGAAGAATAAAAACACAAATAACAATGGAGATGGATCATGTCTTGAGCTGTGGCTGCGGGGCATGTGCGGCGGTCGAAATATGAGCACTCGATGTGTCGGAACGGCAATATGGGGAGAAAGCTGAGAGGTCGCATTTGACAGGAACAAGCAGAGAATAGTAAACTCTCGGGACCTGTCGCGTATGAGCCACGTAGGAGGCGCCCAGCGCGATCTAAGGAGCGAGGGCTGGGTACGGGAAGTTCTGTACAATATCGTAGTCACGCACCTGAAGGTTGCATCGTCGGAATCGCGCTCCTCCTAAATTCCCGTCTCAGCCACGTCAATTATGATTGGTGGACATACAGCCACTCCCGAGATAACATGTATCCATAAGGATGAGGGTGCATATGGGGATGGATGAAGTGAGATGGACGAGGCTAAACAAGACGTCTGTCTTCGTTAGGCGTTCGCCCGGAAACTGTCGCCAATTCAGTCGCTTCAGCTGACCAGCATTTCTCCCAGCCACGCTCGCGGTCCTGTAGTATTCAATAAATAGACATATGCGCTGAGAACTCTCGTTTGTTTGTCCAGACTTGCAGACAAGAAATGAATGGGGGTTTTTTTCAAGCTGGAGGTTGTCGGCAGTGGGGCCGACGCTCTAGCGTCCGAAGTTCGTTCGGAACATTCATCATTGATCGGAGTTGACCAGCACTATATACATAGCATATAGATATGTATCGCGACGCAGTATGCCCGCTAAAAATCTACATTCTTACTGTCCGATCAAGCTAACTGTTCAATCACTCATGCACTTAGATAAACTCGTATACCGCATTATGAACCCCCCTCAAGAATGCGACGCAGCTTGGTTCTGGTCCTGGGTTTCTTCATCGTATTGATTCATTTCCCAGTCCCACCATGGGGTTTAGATCTCTCGAAGAGCTGAATCAGACTGAGGGCGCTGTTCAACTGCAACCGTGTAATGCATCGCCCAATATCATCGAAAAATGATGAGCTGACATTGTTCCAGATCCGGATGACATTGGTGCGACCAACATCGTATTCGTGCCTTGCCCCTCCAACACCGATCCGAATGATCATGAGCTTTCTAAAGTGGAAGAAGCACGTTGCTTTCATATCCGTGTATGTAACATCCGCTCGTAAATGCACAAGCGATGAACTAATCATTCGTCAAGTGTGCATTTGGCTTTTTGACAGATCATGCTTTTGGCGGTCTTGCTCCAGCATTCTATATCCTACACCCAGAGTTCAATAAGACAATAACTGAGACATCACATCTTTTTGCTCTATCTGATCCTGGTCCTTGGATTTTTCAAATTCCTCTGGGTTCCGCTAGCCAACTATTTGCCAATGGCCCGTGTTTGTGTTCCTGTCGCTTCTCCTGTCTCTGTTACATCTGGGGCGCATGTGCTTCGAGTTTCAAAGGCTTACCATGGTCAAACATTGTTGCGGCCTTTGCGGGGTCTCCCACCGAAGCTTTGGGCGCAGTTACCGTTAACGTGAGTTCGCCCTTACCTGGTATTCGGGACTTTCGAGGATCTTGGTGCGTTGCAGTGTACTAAGACATGTCTTGCTTATGCCGCGAACAAGATTCGTCCTTGGTTCACCAGTGAGACACGAATATGGGAATCTGCATGTGCGCATATTTCTTTTGCTGTTGTTTGTAAGCTAATTGTTGAACAAGGAATGTGATTACAGGTGGGCACACTCTCGGGTTTCTGAGCTGCCGATTCGTCATTACGCCCCTGGATTGGGGCTGGTACACATGGATTGCTGTGAAATTCACCAGCATAAAATTTCTGGCCGTTGTTTTTCTTCGTTCCCGAGACAAGATACTATCGGGAATCTGCGGCAAAAGTGGTTGTCATGAGCATCCTCTCCTCGGCTCTCGAGGAGAAGACTGATACTGAGAGAATTGCGGTTGGCACGTTTTGACGACTATCGGATACACAAGTTCGACATGTCCTCAAGGAGGTGCTTCTCCAAGATCTTATATCTTTGGGTCGAGAACTCTGTCGACTAATCTTTCAAAGATGATCACTCGGTGCGTTTGAGCCGGGCTTGTGGAATGTGTCAAGAAACTTGCATGCTTCCAGGTCTTTCCCGATGATTGGCTACCCTACGATTATATATTCTCTCATATGTCACTCAACATCGTTGGTGATTATAATAGCAGTGAACATGTTGAAATTGTTGTCCTGCAAGCTCTGTCATGTTGTGGGAATACATCAAGCAGTTGCCGCTCGGATACACAACACAACACAACGGCAACTGCAACAAGAAAAAAGGAAGCAGAGTATATCAGAATTTTGTATATATGTCTATTTGCATGTTCGTAGAACGAATCTCCCTGGAAACTTGCCTTCATCGATTTCGTCAGATCTTTACCTCTTAAAAAATATGCTGTTTCCGGAGACCAATACGCGCCCCTCATCATTAGCTGGATTCCTATATATCGCCCAATTAGCCTCTTGTTACAGCAATCACCTCGGCTTCAACGTACGTGTCTTTCTAGTATTCTCGTTGTACGCTCACGCCTTCTAGCTAATACAACAGGACTGTGTAGAGTTCTACTCATCTTGTTGACCTCCTACTAGGTTGCGGTTGAAGATCCTACTATAGCGCTGCGCCTACCAGGCATCAATACGATTGACTTCGTCTTCCGGATATGCATTAGGAATGATCGTGGCATCATCTGGAGCAGAATCCCACTGCATGGGAAAGCACTTCGAGCATGTGGTGAGGAATTCGCCAGTGCGATGCTTGAAGCATGCCTGTATCGCATCGCTCGCATTGGAAGCTGTGGGTCTGGAACCTGCATTTTTGTCTAGCATCGGCTTCACTACCTCCATGTACAGTGATAGGACCTCAAGGGAGGTCGAGTTGGATACAAACCACTCTTCTACTAGATCCAACGTCGCGTAGTAGGCATGTGTTTCTCCTGTGTGGCCTTCGGTTTCTCGAGATCGAAATTCGTAGTAGTCCGAAATGGAGCGGTTGTCGAGCGAGGTTGCCATTTCGGTGAAGACGCAGCCGAGGGAAAAAACATCGGCTGAGCGCCCGCGATTGGCCCACGATACCACTTCAGGTGCGCAGTACATCAATGTATGGCCAAATGCCGGGCCCTCGGTGATGCTAGTACCCTCGTCCATAAATGCGTGTGAAGATCCAAAGTCTGCAAAGATGACTTCGAAATCTTTTACCAATATATTCCGGGTTTTGATGTCTTTGTGGCGAATCCCTTTCGAGTGGATGAACGCAAGGGTGTTGGCGAGGCAGCGGAGCCATTTCCAAATTAACCTTTGGTGGCCGATTCCGGGATCACTGGCGTCATTGTGTTGTTCGATAAAGGCTTCGAGGTCGCAGCTCGCGAGCGGTTGGAGTATAATGGCGAAACGTGACTTTTCTTCGTAGGTGCAGTATACTTCAACAATATGTGGATGCGCAAGTGCGCGAATAACAGAGATCTCGTTTTGAATGGTTTGCCGGATGCGGTTCTGGCTGTATCGTGGAAGAGCGATGGATTTGCGCGCGTAGAGTCGTGAGCCGATTTCTATGCTCTCCACTGTAGCGTAGGCTCCGGTTCCGACGTTCTCCAATACTGTGATAGGAAGTGGATTGTTGACAACCGACTCGTAAGTGAAATGTGTAGTGTTGAGTGCAGATAATTTCCTATGATACGCCCAGGCTTGATCCCGGTTAAGCCTGACGTCGACATCGAAAAATATAGCCCTGCTTAGCTCAATAGCCTCGCTCTTTGTGCTGCTATCAGCGTTGTAAAACATGATAAGGTCCAAACTCGACTGGAGAGTACCCTCTACACTTCGTTTGAACTCGGTGTCAATTCGTACTACCGATTGTATGGCCTCTTCTCTCTTCCCTTCCTCAAATTTACACCTTGCTAGAGCACGGTGAATCCGAAGGACAAAAGTCGCTCCATGCTCTGCGGTATCCACCTTCAACGATGCCATGTCATCGATAAGCCCTTGTAGAATGCCTTCAACCTTGTCAAAGCATGTTTCACCTGCTGAGACTAGCAGATCTATAACGTTGTTCAAGTAGATGTGTTCATATGCCACCGAGAGCTTTGTTTCGTCTCCTGACGTTGGATCATTGAATCTATGTAGAGTATCGAGCTGTGGTCGAGATCCCTGGCACACTGAAGTTGGGTAGATGATTAGCAGTGATTTCAGAGTTCAAGCAAATTGATAGACACCATGGCTGTCATATCCGTTGCCAACTTAAGTGAATCTTGCAAGAGGTTAAAGGGATTAGCTAAACACCTCATTTTTGTGTGAGACTAAAGGTAATGTATACTAGAAGCAAGTTTCTATATCCACTGGTTCAATCATTGTACTATTGTGTACGATAGTTGATTAGGGCGCCCACGAATGCTTACACAACCGTAGCATTGCTGGAGAGGGAGCCGGCGTAGCAAGAAAAATAGAGAGATAGGCTTGCTTACTGCATGTTTGTTAGCGAGTAATCATGATAAGGCGTATTAGAAAGTTCTTTGCAATATCTTAGGTTTGTATCCTGGGCTAGGTACCTTTCTAGTTCGGTGTAAGATCGTTTCGAAAGCGGATGCAACGTCCCGCATCGATGATAGTTCCCAAGACAACATTCACCTAATAGTGATGCTGCTGCTTCATAAGCTCCCCACTTCTTCAAAGCCTTTCCGTAGCTATAGAGGACACTTAGAGTTGTGCTGTGCCACATCCCTAGGACTACCGCGCTACGAACCAGAGCGGTGACGAAGTTCTGCCTCGAGCTGGATTGTTGACCTAATCCCGCCAATGACACTGCTCGATTCAGATAAAAGCTGACCGAAATTTGGATGTGGAAGAGAACTGGCGGGTTTAAAGCTTCTATCAATCGAAGACGCTCAGAGGCCAATGCGAAGTTGCTTTGGGTATTATAAATTTCGACAAGGGCAAGTCGTACTCTACACTTATCCTCCGCTGACCAGTAGGTTTTCGTCGAAAGCAAATGGTCACCTAGTGATTCGGCAAACTCCAAGTGACGAGCAGTATTTGCCTACATGATAAGTTAGTCGAATGAAGTAGTCCCTTTTGGCAGATATATTGTTCTGAAACAAAGACAGACTTTTGCTCCTATTCCTCGGCTGATCTCTCTGTGCTGCTTGAGACCATCGTCGCTAAAGAAATCGACAGTATGTGTTGTGTGGTTGCTTACGAGAAAAACCAAGTATGCCAGCATAATTTCCATCTCATGTGCTTGTGTATCGCCCGTAGTGTGAACTGTGCGCTGGCTAACTGGTGCACACGATGATATTGGTGGACAGAGAGTTTTATAAATACGTTCGGCCTCATCATAATTTCCTAATTTCGAATTGATACGAGCAAGAGTGAAGAATGCAATATCCTGCTCGTTCTGTACGCCACGGTTTGTGGAAAATTGTGGCTTGAACTTCTGGACTGCGTTTTCCAACTCCGCCTTTGCCGCATTGAGATCCGCCATAATACGTTCTGATGTGTTTCTGTAGTCGGTACCGTGATGCACTCTGCTTTCTGCGCCAGCAGCGATGAATATCACTCGGCTGAGCTCTGATTCCGAGATGGTTTCAGCTGGAGGAGGGGTCGGAATCGGGTTCGTGAAGGCTCTCTTGAGCCGTAGCCCGAGGCTTTGGATGACGGGCCCAATAGCGGGCCTAGCAGCGGTAAGAGCTTCATTATCTCTAGACGCCATGCTGAGCGTGAGAGGGAAGAAGGTTAGTTGATCGTGAGGTGAGACCTGAGGTGCAGTTACGAGGTGGAGCGACAACAGACCGCTAGCCTGAAATGAACTAGGTTCGCGATTGCCACACGTGCCACATCGCAACACCATACCGTGCATTCATGCTCCAACCTCCCAGTCCGCTACTCTTAATCACTAATTACTCTTCTTAGTTATATAAATCTGTCGGAAACCAAAAAAAAAGCGCAAAGCTGCGTTCATCCTTTTAGACCCTCTCCTATGATCTAGTAGTTAGCTGACAAGGGAGTAATCGGGCACGAATTACTACAACCATCTTCTTTCAACTACCCCAAAGCCTCGCCCTATTTTCCCTTCCTCGTTAATTCCCAGTCGGTCTGGGTAAGCTACAGCTTCTTCGCCGCACACGGCGGTTTCCATTTCATCGTGTGGGGTAGTCTAGAATCTACTTTTATGGAGAAACCTATAACGTACTTCACAAGTAACCGGGCCACACAAGTAATCGGGCCACCTCTGCCAAGACCCCACCAAAATCGCGACTCTATTACTTTGAAATACAATGCCTCCACCTACAAACGCGCAATCAACCTTAAACGAAGCAAATATACAGCTTGCTCTCCAGGCTATTAAACAAGACGCGACTCTAAGCGTGCGACGCGCTGCACAACTCTACAACGTCTCTTAAACTACTCTTACTAACTAACGCGCTGGAAGTGCTTTACAACGCGATTGGAAGCCTAAATCAAGGATGCTCACTTAGACAGAGGAGCAGGT
>MU001857.1:0-87607 GCA_010093585.1 Melanomma pulvis-pyrius CBS 109.77
ACAAAAGGCAGTTAGAAACTTGCAAACAAACTAAAACACCTAGCTTGTACGCAAAGAAGAGAAGAAAGAAGAAGAGAAAAAAAAGGAATTATATAATAGGCTACGCTCTAATTAGCTAAGTTCCTTTAGGCTTGCCTTCTGTTGTGCTTAGCACGGCTTAGCATGCCTTTAGAACTAGTTACACTTAGAGACTAGCGTACAAGCTTAAGCTTCCTCTTTTCTTTAGCTAGTTTGCCTTTCTCTTTCTTTCTCTATGCTTTCTTCTAATTAATAAGAATACAATGCAAACACGTTAGTTGCCTCTTAACTATTCCCTTACATGTAGCCTAGTTACTTGTAAAGTACGTTAGTAGCTTTTTTTTTATTAAATAGTTTTTAAAACTTTACTAATTTTAAAAGTAGTAGTTTACTATTTTTTATTATATTATTCTCTTTTTAGTTTTTTTTTTTTTATTGTGCTTTCTCTAGTAGTATTATTATAAGAATTCTAGTAATATTCTATAGTAATACTACTATTATCTTACTAAATTCTAGTACTTTATTCTAGTTAAAAGGTAAGTTAAATTCTTTTTTTTTATAGTAATTTATTTTATAAGTTTAGTTTTAAAGTTAATATTTTTTATAACTATTTTATATACTTATTAAATCTATAGCTTTTCTTTTACTTATACTAGCTATAATATACTTAGTAGTAAGTTGTATATATAAGTAAGTTGTGTACTCTACTAACTTTTTATACTTTATTAACTTGTAAATACAATGCTTTTATATATAACTAACTAATTGCTTTATAATAAAAGTAACTTTCTTTTTACTATCTTAGCTTTTAATTCTACGCAAATTTAAAGTATATAATATACTACTACTATATTTAATATTTCTAAATTAATATTATACAACTAATATACTAAAAGACCTATATAATACAATTGTATACCTAAAGCAAAAAAGCTTTTAAAGCTAAAAGAAAAGGTAATTATTAAGTATATACTAGACTTAGATTTATAAAAGTTTGCGCCTACTCTAAGTACTATACAAAATATAGTAGATAAGCTACTTGCTAAGTATAGCACTAGCTAGGTTAGCTAGAAGTAGCTATACAACTTTATAAAGCGTATAGAGAGCCTTACTATATATTTTAATTAAGCTTACAATAGGTAGAGAGCTTTATACTATAAAAACAAGTATAGTTTACTTTAGTTTGCAAAGCGTGTTAGAATAGTTAGCTCTATTTTAGCTATTCTAAAATAGTAAGAAAGAAGGTAACTAAAAGAGCTAAGTTTATATACATAGTAGGTAAAGCCTATACACTCTAAGCAAGGTTCTTCTTTAGTATTATTTTAAGTAGAGTAAATGCCTTCTAATTATATAATTCTACTTAAGGTTCTTTTTTATATAACTTACTTTATAAGCTGTTATAGTACTTTAGAGCTACTACGTAGCTAATATATAAGCAAGATACTAAAACGCTACTACTAAGCTAAAGCAAAGCCTTAGCCTATAATATAAACTAAGGTAAACTAAGCTTGTTTTTATAGTATAATTAAGTATAAGTCTAGTAAGTTATTATATATTATAAGCTTTATAAAGAGTATAAGTATACATTATTTATATATAAAAAGATAAAGTTGCAACTACTTAACTTACTATGTTAATTTTATCTATTTTAATTAGGTTGTTATAAAGCTGCTGTATTGCAAAGGTGCAGAAAGGTAGCAGGGTTGGCAGGTTACTTGCATTGGCAGGTTACTTGCCGAGTACGTTATCTTTCTGCTAGTGCTGAGCAGTTGCAGAATAAGGCTCTGCGTGGCACTCTAAGAGGAGAAAACAGGGCGAAAAAGACGTTGACATGTGCAACATTAGCTGGCATATTGCACAACGATCGTTTGACTCGTAATGCTCAGTGCGCCCAATAACAGGGTCCTAGCTGCACTATACCCGGTCAAACCAGGATCGATTCAGTCTTCAACAGCTAGTGGCTAGTTCTCCGTACTATGGTACTGTAGTAAGTTACGGCGAGAATGTACAAACGGATGTATGGCGCTAAGCCCCACACTGAGAGTCCCCCAAGGATTTCCCTGCTTGCTTTTGAAGTTTTCTGGTTCGTGATGGAACTAGCCAACTACACCAGGCTGACGGTTTGGGTGGACGCTGAGCTTAGGATGTCCAATCCCTGCCGCAATGAAGAGCTTAAGGATACCAACTTGGTTATACGACACTTCTCTTACGATGGTAGATGCAGACAGAAGTGGAACCAGGTCCTATAGCTGATCGCGTTGGCTGGCATAGGCTTCTTGAGTCGGGTCAGCACTATTCTCAAGAAAGATGCTCAGTAGCTTTGCAGCTTCTATTAGGTTGAAGCGCTAGAGGAAGTAAAGGCAGTTCTCGTTCGTCGTGTTACATACTGAGCCATTAGCAGACAGTCGCAAGAGCGTCATAGCGGCTTCAGATTGTTCAAAGCGACATTCAGTCATTAGTGGACTATCTCCAAATTAAGTCTGGGAGTTGAGCAGTTCGAGAAGACCGAGAACAATTGAGTGAACGACTTCATTCGATCCTGTAACTCTACTATATATAGGGAACTTTACTAGGATCAGAATTTTCTATATAACGCCTAAATAAACTCTAAACTGTAAATAGAGTACTAGACACTTTAACAACATCTCGATGATACAATTTTTAATAGCCTAGTGCCCCCATTTGTGGACCTTTTTATAAGACTTGTGTACGACGCTTGTGTCACGCCTCGCAACTTTCATCCGTTTCATCAACTGGCCGCCGCCTTCGTTAATATCAAGGCAGCCGTCAACATTCTGCGACGAACAAAGAGGTGAGAGTTTCTTAGATTCCATGTCACAGAACTTGGCATCAGAGCCGATGAAATCGGGACCCCAAGACGTGGCAGAGGTACAAAGCTCTTCCGCTGGCTGGCTGGTGTGGTTGGACATGACGAGTTGGTTCTTCATCCAGGTAGGACGAACACGGGTGTTTCGCTTGGCGGATGCAGGTTTGTCTGTATGCAGTTGTTAGCTAGGTGAACTCGCACTGAGAAGCAAAAAGCAAATATATACCTGCTATTGGTTCATTCTCTGATCCATAGATGGTAGGCCCACATGCATTCTTCCCAGCGGTGTCTTTTACATTCTCGCCGTAAGCGAGGGTGTCAAATTTCAGAGCAGCATTCGCGATGTCGTTTGTATGGTCGCCATCGAGCCAAGTGCACTTAGGGATATAGTTACCACCGCCTTGTTCCTCCGACAGTGTTCCCGCTACCTCGACGCTATTATACCAGGTTTGGCCGCATGCGTAGCCGACATCGCCAGTCCAGGCACCACTTCGCGTGCCGTCGAACTGCTGGACAGTGACCCAAGCGATACATGTCGCGTCATTATCATTCGAAATACTAATGTAGCCGGCCCTTCGCCCCGAAACTGGTTGGTCTATCGTCATGTCACAGATGCCACCAGAGTCGATGTGACAGCCATCTGCTTGACCTGCGTATCCATTGCGAACGTCGAAAGCATAGACATGGTTGATTGAGCCACCCTAGTATTTATTCAGCATCTATGTCAGTCAAGACAAGTTGGAGCACCAAACTCACGAGACTGTCGCCCTCTTTGTCAAGATCAGGAAGGCCAGCTATAAGGAGAATATGTGTCAGTGATAGATCCGTCAAGAGTGGTATTCCAAGTTGTCTGTCATACCCTTAATTCTGACGGTGGCGCCCTCGGGGTGGGTACTTCCCCAATTAGCTTGGGCAAACCCAATGGTAGTTAATAATGAACCAACAACACCAATTGCATCCACGATAGGTCCAACAGACATGATGAAGTAGGTAAGGTGATCTTTTCTTTGAAGAGAACTAGTATTGAATGTCGAACTTGAGCGTAGAAATTTTGATTTATTAGAAGTTAGGTGGATGCGAAAACAACATATTTATACTCACTGGTGTGAAATAAGTTCCCTTTGAGCTCGAAGACCACACTGGGCGTTCTGAATTGAGTTAGGAACTCGCCGTTCAGCCAACCCAATTCCTGCCATCAAATAGTAAGTCAGCTCCTCTCATAGCCCTCGCTTGTCTCCGAAATTGTTGATCATTCAATCTATCTAAAACTCAGACAGTGCTCTACCTAAGCATGAGGATTGACGGGCGTAGTAGCGGATTACAACCATGTCAATGTTTAGAACGCGTTCTCTAATGTCTTTTCAATGCCTGCTAGATGCCTTCCAGATGATTCTGATTAAGAAGATGGTTTGATCTTCATGAATGGAAGGATTAGGAATGTGTGAATGTGTCGGAGACTGGGCCTGTGCCGCCTCACGAATGCTTACTAGAGAATCCCAAGCAAACCCCAACACTCTAAGAACAGCAAATCCGTCGCAGATCGCTACAATAACTAAGGAATACTCTGAGTAAGTGGCACCGATGATTTGAAACATGTTTTGAAGCTCAGGTCGCTGCCATGCTACGATGGAAGAAATTAGGATTGGCATGAACTACGCCGCCGGCAAGAACGGCAGAATGACGTTATGAGGCTCGGTGAGAGAGTAATAGTGACGAACATCATATTTGTTGCTAGTACAAAAAGTGTAAGCATTCTCATAGACTTCGTAGGATCAGACAAAGAATGTTGGCATAAAAGCGCTGAGCTTTGATGTAGTTATCGTTGCCAGGTCCGCAGTGATATTTATATAAATCAATTTCGCCCATGAAGGCCAACATCAAACACTACCTCTACATCAAAACATATTGAACACTACTTCATCACTTTTGCTTCCCATTCAAAAAGCACGACCAACTTCGATCTGAAACGGTCGCTATGAAGTTTTCATTTGGCTTGATCAGCATCCTCCTCACGGGTGCTCTCGCCCTTTCCGTCAAACAACGAGATGGCATACCTAACTGCATTGAAGGCGACGGAGGAGATGTTGACGGTCCATTCTCAAGCAGTAAATGCCATCGTTTCTGAGCTATTCGAACAAAATAAGCTGACATCCTATAATATGTAGAGTCCTCTTGCGACGACGATTGCTATATGACTGAAAAGTCCGGGGATAGAGTCGGTCAGATTTGTAAAGGGTATTGCAAGGCTACGCCAGTCTTGGG
Source organism: Melanomma pulvis-pyrius CBS 109.77 (assembly GCA_010093585.1). Classification (NCBI taxonomy): domain Eukaryota; kingdom Fungi; phylum Ascomycota; class Dothideomycetes; order Pleosporales; family Melanommataceae; genus Melanomma; species Melanomma pulvis-pyrius. The sequence continues at coordinate 5,108 of MU001857.1, forward strand.
CAATGGTTCACCTGGGTACGACTGTTTCGTCAGTGCCTGATATGTCCGTGCACAGTCTATCAAGGGAAATGTTTTTAGAGAAAATCCGCGACCGAACCTGCTGGTAATTGACCATTGGGCTGTTGATATCGTTCTCAAATACATTCAATTCACTTGAAGTTCGCGTAGTCACATCCACCTCGCAAATGTAGCAATTCTGGACTTGTCTTCACCTTGTTAAATTGTTGTCGTGATATCCTTTCCCAAGTTATTACCTCAATCACGCGTGAAGCCTAGCCCCACTTCCGCCCCCAACTAAGACTCATACGTGCTACTCTCCCCCATCTACGATCTTCTTTGCCAGAAGGCCGGCTCTTATGCCTGTCATAACGGATGACTTCAGCGGAAGCGGCAAGTTTCACACCCTGTTCGACTCCACAGATTGCATAGCCACCGCTTCGGCGCAGTTCGACTGTTGCCTTGATCCCACTTATACCCCCAGATAGACAACAGTTTATAGGCATGTTAGATGACATCGTGTCAGACATCGGCCGAAAATCGATCAGTTCTGTTGATTCAGTGGTAGTCGATAGCTTACAGAATGTTGTCGGGTCGCCCAGTAGCGGTGGATCTCGAGCTAGGATTAGTCGCTGGATCATTAATGTACAGAGTAACGCGTAGGATTTCTGCTACAGGGGTCCAGACCAATACGAAAACACTCTGTAGGATAAACCGTGCCAATCATACCCTGCGGGCTTGGCGAGGCTGTCGCTCTTTTCTTGGCATAAGCGATATGACGTATTGCTCTTGGGAGGCCTTAACTGTGCCGCAAAGTCCTGGGCCAGGCTAAGACATACTGAGCTAGGGCGTTTCAAAGATCGATTCTCACAAGTACTTTGAAGGCCCCACAGTTTGAGAGCTGGACTTCTTTCATACCACGATTCTTTGCTCGCACATGTTCTCCTCTATGAGGATATCATCTTCGCAGACCTTCCGCTAGCTGTCAGCAATGCAACTTGTCCGAGCCACCAGCAGAGCGGCGTCTCTAGCTTTGCTGTCATATCCTCTTCACATCCACGCCCAAACCGATGCTTTCAAGTTCGTACCATCTCGTTTAGCACACCAGGGTAATTGTAATTGACTACTCCGCAGCCAGAACTTAACGATCCGCTTTTTCCAAACCAGCCAAAAAGATACATGCGACTTTAGTAACTCCAGTTCCACCCTGACCTTTACCACGGGAAGCATACCAATCTTGCCCCACTGTTTTGACTTCTCAGACCTTTTCGGTGGGAACGCTACGCAGGGATTTGTGAACCAGACTCAAAATCTCCTACAGGGAACCCGGGGAGAAGCAGGGTTATACTGGCAGCTTGAAAATGCCGAAACCTTTGATCCGCAAGGGAACTACTCCAGTGTTCTATACCACCAGCATATATCGGCCCCTGGGAGCGACGACCAAAAGCCTGGGCATTTCGCAAAACTCCAAGTGACAATATACGGGGGGGAAAATTGTTCTGAGAAAGATCCTTCCAACGACGAGGAATTGTTTGACTGGTATGGTTTTAGCTGTTGGAGCGATGACAAAGGTAGCTGCGGTAGTGTACCATACAAGATCGCTAGCTTCAACATTGTAGCGGTGCCAGATCAGAAGAAGGATTGGAAATGCTGGACGTTTGCGAAATTAGGTGCTGCTGCGCGCATTCATGCATCTTCTCAGGCCACAATGGTAGCTTCCATTAGTGTGTTCCTAGCTATTTGGCTAGCTATGTAAGGTGAATAGAAGGGAAGCGCTTCAGGCGCAGCTATCTGTACCTTGACTTGTGCCTTTTGAGAGCCTCGCTTTCAAGGATGTAGAGATACAAGACCAACGTGATGAAAACCCTGAAGTCAACCTATTACTGTTAGCCGCGCCTCCGCTTGTGGCAGTATTAAGTTATTTTCGAACAGATTTTATGATACTACTACTTCTCCATCGGAATGGCATGCTTGAAAAACACCCTTTTTGCGTAAGGTCTTTTAACCCATAATGTATACCTCCGACCGCACGAACTAATCATCAGTGAATGTAACAGTTCGATGAGTATATCTACGAAGTGTCAAAAAAAGCGCGTGATATCTGGCCAGATACAGAATCATACTCTATAATCGCCCTTCGCTTTACATGGGTCAGACCTGCCATATTGATTAGAGTAGGCACCTCACTTCCCCTCCCCGTCTTTTTTATAGTATGATTTCTGTCAGTTTACTTTTGTCTCTTGATTGTCTCGTCTACCTTCAGACCACAGACTAACAGCCAGTCTTCGCTGTCGATGATCACTTCCCGCGCCCATCAGCTTCGGAGGTCCCTCCTTCCCTATCCAAAGAGAGACCTTCACTCTCGTAAAACCTATTGGGGGAAGTTGGCCTTCATGCCTACGCCCAAGTTTCAGCCCACTGCCATCACTTCATCATGCCCACTGCCACCATCAGCGCGTGATAGTGAGTTCCTGAGCCCATGGCTTGATCCATTCCATATATAGAATTGACTGGATATCATTGGTGTAAAGAATTGGAGATGAGCGTGATACCGTAGGGAAGGTTCCTTCCTCAAGTGTGATGTGCGTGCGACGGTGTTCAGGTGGTCAGGTGAGGATACCACCGTGGCGCAAGGCGGGTGCTATCTGTGAGACGAAATGGGATAGGGCTAGGCTACAGCGGACATCGTTCGGGCATTGGGTTTGCTATATTAACTCTTAGCAATCTTCAAGGCTGCAATGGTACCAACGTGGAGTTTCTGACGAAGCGTGAAGGTACAGTTCCAAATTGACTGGCGATCAGGTAGGCTCGCAGCATCATCAATGATGAAGTACTGGCCTGCTGTCGAAGCTGTCCTTCTACGAGGTGGCTGGTAGCTCTTGCTTGTCGCGCGTGATACGGCGCGACAGTGTTGGAAACGAAAAAGGGTTAGTGAACTATACAATGGATGTGGTGTTTGGATCCAGATGCTGTTCGCCATAACGTACACTTCTACCTTCTATTCACCCACACTCTAATACCTACTTACAAAATATACTTATTTTTATGAATAAAGTCTTAGTATAGGTAGCTTACATCATATAAAGTAATTATATAGCTAAGCTTAGCCTTACTCTAATCTTTGCCTAAACTGTAACACAGGACCCTCTTTTAGAGAAAGGAATGCATCTTTAACTATAAATTGATCTCGACTCCGCTGTCCCCAGCCCAATTCCGGTCTCCCTTCTCCGTCTTTGAATCCAGGTGCCACCCTGATGTCTGTCTTCCATACTGTGCGGGCGCACACGAGTAATAGTTCGAGCATCGCAACGTTCCTCCCTGCACAGTCACTAGACCCTGTAGAGAAAGGATGAAAGATTTTTTTCAAATTGCGAACTTGGTCTTCGCTGTTCAGGGTATCGAGGTGCGAAGACGGAATCCAGCGTTCGGGGCGAAATGTGTAGGCATCGCCGTAGATGGCTTCATCGCGACCCATAGACCATGCCGAGCAGCCAACGACTGTGCCCGGAGGATAGAACTGCCCTTGAATCACGGCACCACCTGGAAGAACCTCGCGAGGGAGCTCACTAGGGGCGGGTGGGGCAAGGCGGAGGGCTTCATCAATACATGCGCGGAGGTACTGACACTTGCTTAGACTTGGTCCCAGCATAATCTCTTGGACTGAAGCAAAGGTGGAGCGAATCTCGGCATTGAGTTTCGCGAGCACACGTGGATTGTGGGCGAGGTAGAAGAAAAGTCCACATAGAGTAGCGGCCGAGGTGTCGGTGCCGGCCAGGACCAGTAGTCGAGCTTCGGCAAGTAAATGGTTACTGTCCGTGTACGCGGGAAGATTGGTGTCGGTTTCAGTGGCTGTGAGAAGGAAGTGGAACATGTCGTGTCGGGTGGCCTTTTCTCCTGCTTTGTGGGCAGCGATACGGCCATGAACACGGCCTTGGACAAAAGCGTTGTACTCCTTGACATCTGCATGGCGGATGCGCTCTTGTAGTGCGTAAAGGCCGCGAGGTTGGAGCCACAGAACAAGGTTGAAGAGGCCGGATTTGGAAAGCATATATCCGATGGACACCTGTTTCATGATGAGGTGGGGCAGCTTCTTCAGCTTGTTCTCGCCGGGCTCCTTGGTGTCGAAGCTCTCGCCAAAGCAAAGATCGCCCAGGATGTCGAAGACAAGCGCATCGATCCACGTCGCCATGTCGCGTGGAGTGGACCATATCTCAGACTCGTTGGCGTCACTGGTAAGTAGCTCAATCCAGCGGTCAACATGGACTGCCATGAGCGGGCCGGCCGCCTTGAGCGACTGCTCGGTGAAGGCTAGGTTCAAGGTTTTCCTCTTCCTGGCGTGGATGAGTGGGTCGATGGAGTTGATGGTGTTGACATCGTCCTTGCCGCGCTTCCAGGCACGGTAGAAGCCGCTGCGGGTGGTGTTGGCACGCGCAGCGTAGATGTCTGCGTGGGCGCGCGGCGTGTTGAAGAGCACGAGATTCGGAGCAGCGCGGAAGGTGTCTCCGTAGACTTGGAAGTTACGCCATATCCAAATGTGGCGGTCGCCTTTGCACGCGTGGTAGAAGGAGGGCAGCACTGAGATGCGCGCGAGCAGCGGCCCAGGAGTGTTGGCGAGCGGGTGGAAGAAGAGGTTGTAGATAACCACCTTGACCAAAAGGTACGCAAGAAGCATGTGTGGGGTCAGGGCTAGGAAGGCCATGTCGATGTAGAAGAAGTGTACCCTTTGCCGCAATGTGGGAGGGAGGATACAGTATGTATGTCTGTAGGCACCCCGGCTAAGCGCATGCGTTGTCTTACTTCAGCCTGGCGCTGACTCGATGTCTATTTATGAAGACCGAATAGTGTACGTTCTGATCCAACTAGTCGTAGGCCTAAGCCGCCCAGTGGAATTGCGCTTGCCATGCAATGCTACATCAGCGAGACAGTCCCAGGCCGAACATGAGGCTGAAAGCAACGGAGACACGACAAAGATGGCGTGATTGCGTACTACATAGAGCACCCATGGGTCACCCAAAGATCCCAGTATGGCGGTCGCGGGCTTGGCGGGCTTGGCGCCCTTCTCTGTGCACATACATGGTTCCGCTTTGCCACATGTTGGACCTGCTGTGTCGCAAATCTCCACCCTCCCTCCAAATACCATGGATCTCGTCGCGCGCCTCCAACAGCAGTCCTCCACCATTGCCGACCTGCTCCGTGCTGGCGGTGCCCCTGGCCTCTCTCTGGGCGTCTTTCACCACGGACACATCGTCCATACACAGCACTTTGGCAACCGTGACGTTGATCGCCCAGAACCACCAGATGATGAATCCGTGTATCGGGTTGCATCCGCCTTCAAGATTGTGACCGTATCGGCCATTGCGCGCCTTGTCACCGACGGCATCCTAGGCTGGGATGTGCCTATCCGCGACTATCTTCCGGACTTGTGCCAGCGCGGAGACGAAGTCGGCCTCCAGGCTACAATACGAGATCTTGTGTCAAACCGTTCCGGTCTGCCCATGGCCACTTGGTATTGGGGCCAGCAGAACGGCGAGCAAATACTACCTAAGAGCGAATTTGTACGCCTTGTAACCCATCTACATGCGGTGAGGCCGTTCCGGTCTACATTCATATACTCGCAATGGGGCTTCTGCCTGCTGCATCTTATCGTCGAGACTGTCACCGGCAAACCTTTTGGAGACTTCGTCCACCAATCCATATTCAAGCCGCTGGGCCTTACTACCGCCACATTCGACACCCCTATGTGGGACAACATTATGGAACCACACGCCAATCGCGACGATGGAAAGGCGTGTAAGATCCTCATAGGTAAATTTGATTCTTCATCCGGGCTAGCGGCTGGAACCGGTGGAAAATCAAGTATCAAGGACCAGCTTAAGCTGTACATTGCCCTGCTCGCCGCATACAGCCACCAAGTCACCAACAACGTCGACACGACTCCGGGCTCACCCTTCACCCAACTTCGCACCATATTTACTCCACATATCCGGCTTCCTGGGTCACAAATTGAAAAACAGGCCTACTGTCTCGGGCTTTATCGTACCAAACTCCCCGGCAACCTTAGTTGCGCCAGTCTAAACTCGGCCCTTCCACGGGAACAAGTGCTCACATTCGGTGAAGGCGAAGCAGGTGTTGGAATGACATCAGAAGAGATATTCCATCACAGCTCTACTATGCCAGGCTTCATGGGGGCCATGTTCCTCGTGCCGCGAACGCAAAGCGGCGTAGTCGTCATGACCAACACCACGCCACGCATGGACACGGCAGACTTGAGCGCACAACTCCTGCTCTCTGTTTTACTGGATATGAAGCCTCTTCAAAATCTCGTGAGCCAATCTGAAGCCGTAGTGCATATGCAGTTTGGCTGGTTTAAACAATTGTCTGCCTTTCTGGAGAGTTGTAGAACCGACAACCCGCCTACGCATCGGCTACCAGCATACGCAGGCACATATTGGAATGCAGCACGGAACTTCAAGATTGTAGTCACCGCAGAAACTGCCGGCCTAAATCTCTCAATCCAAGGTATGCCAATCACCACGTACCACGTGAAACCTTGTGATGGCGATACCTTTTTCTGGCCAGCAGACCGCGAGCATGAACTTGTCGATCGAGGCATGTGGTTCGCTCCCTTTCCACAATTCCATCTTCTGGTATTCGAAACCGACAGCAATGGGGTTCTAAGTCTTGCGTGGCAACACGATAGGATTATGGACGCCGAGGTATTCGACAAGGAAGTTAATGAGGTGGGGGCAAGATTGTAGTTGGGACTGGATCACCTTCCGCTGTTGGGAAACGTCAAGGGTTAAGGTGGATTGTCTACAATACATCCTAGTATGTTGCAATCCTTTGCAGACAACAAGCTTCAACTTCGCCGCATTCTTGATAACTTATCATGTCCTCTCATCCAAAAAACATGGATATCCAGTAAAAGCTTCATGCAAATACCGAAGCGTCGAGTCTGCTGCGCTCTTGATGTTAGTGCCTGAATCTCTATATCCAGCCAAGAAGGTGGTATATGTGGATGATAATGCAATCTTCTGTGCACATATGCACTGCATCGGCCTTTGAAAGTAGAGATACCACTTGATACATGCTAAGGTAGCTGGACCCGGGTGCCGTGGGAGCCTTGTCTAAGGTGGATTTATTCAATGCTTGTGGAATATGGTATTGGCTCTTGCCCATGACCAAGACGCCTTTGATCAAGTGATAAATGAGCTTAGAAAGATCATGCTCCAGATGTTTGTGAACAAACCTCGACGGCGCTTGAAAAGAGTGCGCTGCAGGTGTGATGGAGCCCAGGATTCATTCTTTCCCGTCACTTCATCAGGTGGCTTTTCTATAGGTGTGGCCGCTGTCTTTAATCAAAATCGCAATCCTTTAGCGCTCTCTTCACAACTTCGTCTCCAAATATTTTCCCTGCACGTGCCCCCCACCCCCCGGCGCGTCATCATGGTATCACACAACCCCATCTTATGGCCAAATTCTCCAAGTCATACCTTGAGGTACCGACTTACGAACATTACCATAGTCTTCGCCGTTTTGCAAACCATCGTTGTTGTCCTCTACTACAGTTCGCGATATACCAACAAAATCTCCGTAGAAAGGAGTGCTAGCTCTGAATGCCAGTCGGATACTCTTTTCAACGGCCCAGTGTGTATTTCCAATTTGTAAGGTTCTACTTGTCGGACATACTCGGAATTGTTCCAACAGCTTCAGGAACTGTGAATTTAGGCGGGCTAGCCGTCATTTGGAAGCCGTCCTTCTTCAGGATCCCACTGCGGGTATCGTCACGACAAGGTCCAAAATGGACAAGGCAGTAGAATTCGTCTACTTAACCGCCATCATAGGCTCGAAGCTAGTCATTCTCTGCTTATATATGCAGATCTTCAACACTAGCCGCCGACATCAAGTAGCAACATACTTCATCGGCTTCATCATTTTGCTTACCTGGTTTGCAACCTTCGTTCTCAGCTTGAATATCTACAATACGTTTGCTTACGAATGGACTCCGTTGATCCCCGGAGGTATTAAAGTCTCTGAACCAGCTTCTTGGTGGTAGTACTTTCCCTTGACAATTTGGTTGCTAATTCTCTTCCAGTGAAGGGTAAATGTGGTAATATCATCGCAACATACCAGTTTATATCTGTGCCCAACATCTTGACCGATCTTATAATGCTCATCTACCTCTGCCGATTTTATATAAACTTCACGTCAACATCGGGACCAAGATCGGCCTCTTTGTAACTTTTATGACTGGTTTAGTGTAAGCCGCAGCAGGTCTCCTGCATTAATAGATAATTGTGCTAATTATATTCCAGCGGCATCGTTACAACCCTTCGAATCGTGAACTTCATGAACGCATCCGAGATCCTCGAAGACCTAACGTATAGGTGCATCCCAGCCTTCATGTATACGATCGCCGAGGCCAGCATCTACCTCATCGCCGCATTTATGCCCACATTGCAACCTCTCAAGCGTTGCATATTTGGGGATCACAGTATTGTGAAGTCGTTTGGATCGTGCCTCACCAAGAGAACGAAGAGATTTAAGAATGGGTACAGTTTTCGGTTCAATTCATTCAAGGGCGGGGTGAAAATGATTTCGATTGGAAAGGGGGAATCATGGGGTACGCTAGGGGGTGAATGACTGGTAGGCTGTATAGGCTGAAGGGAGGGTTACCAAGGTCAATTGTGACGAGGGAATGGTTTGGATGTTCGTGCATGAGGGGGGGGTGGGGGGGGGGACGAGATATCAAGTGTGATTGTGGAAGGGAGTGTTGAAGGAACCGTGAAAGCTATTAGAAGGGCGGTTACGCAAGCGTTGATTAAGTGATAACGAAAGTACTTGATTTGGAAATATTCACTCCCCAGTATTAACTACTTGTCCAGTCCACATGAAAGCTGTCGCTGGGATCTGGGCCGCCGCAAATCCAATGACAAGCTTAATTTGTAAACTAAAGCTTTCCCCAAATACTGCCTGTGCCTTTTCTCGGCCAACTGCTGTGAGAAAAGCCATGTTTTCTGTCTTTTGAAGGACTGCAAGGGCAAGGTCAGGAGACAGGAGGCTGGCGAGATGTCTATGAAGTTGGGGGATGGAGAGAGACGCCGCAATTGCGATTCCAATGAGGCCACCGAGTACTCGGAACTGAGCCATAGATGCTGTGCCAACACCTGCACGTGATCAACAAGCGTCGAGGGAAGTAGAGCAATCGACTTACCGAGATCTCGTTTCTCCATTGCAAATGGGACAAGTAGAATCAGACCAGCAGAGACAAACCCTACACCTAATCCCAATAAGACTTGGAAACCATATTGAGGGCTATAGAGCTGTGAGTGGGTGGGCAAACGGGACAGAAAAATAGCGCCAATGAGTTGGAAGGCGGCCCCAATGAGAATTAGCACAGCAGGCGGCACCTTCGGCTTGCCCATTAATGCTGCCGCGATCATGCAGCCACCGGGAACGAAGGCTCCAAATGCGAGAAGCCGAACGGCGGCGTGCAAGGGTGAAAGCCCATTAACAGTCATGTAGCGTTGCGGGATTTGTACGAGGCAAATCATGAGTACAGCACCCGAAAAAAATGAGTTGAGGACCATACCCAGGCAGATACGTGACTGGCAGAAGCGCCAAGGAAATACGGGCTCTGGTGTTTTACGACGGGTCACGTACCATTCCCAGGCAAAGAAGGCGACGATGAAGATAGGAACAACGAGTAGTAGAGGGAGCACGAATACAGAGGTCCAAGCATACCCGAGGCCGGCTTGCTGGAGACCTGTGGAAATGAGGATGCATGCTCCAAGAAGTAGCGTCGAGCCTAGGACATCGACCCGTCGTAAAGACGCCTTGGAGAAGCCGGTGCTATTGTTCGCGGCCGGCTCAGTCGGTAGCTTCGAGGGGATGGTGAAAGAGATGCCGAGCAATGCTATAGAGCAGATAGGAACACTGCGAAAGTCATATGTATTAGCCGATAGTGGTCAGACATGTGTATCTTTTCGAGACGTACTTGAGCAGGAAGATCCATCTCCACTGATGATGCACTGAAATGAAGCCTCCAATTAAAGGCCCTACTACCAACGATAGTGCAACGACGACTGTGAATAAACCCACGTAGAGCGGCCACTTAGATGGTGGTACCAACTCAAAGAACATGAGCTGCGTGAGAGCAAAAATGCCGCAACCGCCTACGCCCTGCGCCCAGCGGAACATAATAAGCTGCGTCAATGTCTGGCTTGCAGCACACGCGCCCGAGAAAATGGTAAATATTAGAAGCGACCCCAGCATCGCGGTTTTTCGCGTCAAAATATCAGAGAGCTTGGCCCATACCAATTGAAATCCTATATGAAGTTAGATGAATTCGAGTATGCCAAAACGGCATCAAGGAGTCATAATGTACCGCAAAAAGTTAACATGTAGGCTGTGAAGACCCAGGGACTCTTCTCATAGTCTCCCAGCTGATCTGTAATTTCCAGAATTGCAGTGCTTGTCACTGATGTGTCCATCTGTGCAACGAACAGTGCGACGAGCAGCCAGAAGGTGATACCGTGAAGCTTCCATCCTGAAAAGTAGAGTGACTGGACCTGGCTATGATCCATTGTTGTGATCTCGTTCATTTCGTAATGGTCGTCGTTGTTTTGTTCCTTGTGTGAAGACACAGGTTCTGTGGACATTGTAGGTTCCATATTCATTCCGTAAAACGGCACTGATGCGGATAAGCATCATTTATGGCCGGCGCATTGTGCTTTGTGCCAATATTTTTTTGCCTCAGTAATCAACGTTCCTTTTTGTATCTATAATAAAAACTATTAGGTGTCTCGGACACCTGCAACTACAATGATGTGAGGACATCGTCGGGAAGTAACCTCGGATGGAGTGACTTCATGATTGGCGCTGTTTTCCCATTCATTCATGATCGCGTTGTTACTAGCCAACAAGAGTTACTAAAGAGTTAGACATCGCCGCACCCAAGCCAGATTAGTATCGAGGGATAATCTCGGGGTGCGCCGTGTCTCCTGCAATCTCCGTGGTTAGGGAACAAAGGGAATCATCGCCAGCCGCTCGGCCTTGACGTCCTTGTGTGAGGTTGCAGGTCAGTTCTTGTGCGAGGTTGCATGTTAGTTCTTATGCGAAGTTGCAGTGGACCAGCGGTTGTAGGTCAGTCGACCAGCGGTAATGGCTCAGCCCACCATCCATCGTGCGCAAAAGTTGGTACAATTCCTTAGCAACATTCACGATTTGCGCTGCTAGAAACTATAATTCTTTAAAAGACTATGTGATTTCTAAAATAAACTCCCTCGCGGACTATTTCTATACACTCGCCACACCCCGAAATCTTCTTTCTTAGCGCTCTTTTGGCGTTGTTCACTCACTTGACCAGCTAGGATCTCTACCATCTATTATGTTGAATCCCGCGCAAAGCCTTGGTCCAGATTTGAAGCTTGGCCTAGTCTTCGCTAGACAAGGGGTGCAATGGCATGGCATAGGATGCGAGTTGCTTTCAGAAGCTGTGTTTTGGGACAGCATTCAAAAGTCGGGAAACTACCTACTCGTCGAGCGCCGGCCAAACAAGACATATGCTTCTTCCATTGACGAGACACAGTTTACCCAAATCCTCACAATGTATATGACTGTCGGATCAATCTCAAAGAGAATTTTTTTAACCAACGTGTACGGAATTGCTGCTGCACACGTTTTCTATTCCAGAGACTCAGCCTTTGCCGACGATATCAAGCGCATGACTGGTGGACGTGGAGTTGATGTTATTATCAGCTCGCAGCAAGGACTAATTTTTAAAGTATCTTGGAATTCTATGGCCATGTTCGGCCGCTTCGTTGATATTGGGCTGAAATATGTCTCCCTGAGGGGTCAGCTGCCTATGCATGTATTCACAAGGAATGCTTCATTTTCAGGCATCAATCTAGAGACGTTGGTCGAGCACGACAAGAGCCTAAGTCAGAGGATAATGACGGGCGTATGCGATCTTTTGTCAAAGGCAGATTGACTAGTATGACTCCCATTCAATGTTGTTCTCTCCATGAGGCCGAGCAAGCGCTGCGCTTTCTCCAAAGTGGGAAACCCTCCGGCAAGATTATCCTGGAGGTTCATAGGACAGCATCGGTCCCTACAAATCGCAATATTTCTTTCTTGTACCCTTTACTGACGAGACTCAGATTGTATAGGGCTCTCGATCAAGTTATCGTTTCCGAAAAGACGGAACATACATAATTGCAAGCGGTTTAGGTGGGATCGGTCGCAGCATCGCATGCTGGCTCTTTGAACGGAATGCAAAGAACTTGTTTCTCATCTCTAGATCTGGGGGAAGTAAACGAGCGCAGGACGTGGTGACCGAACTGCGGTCGAATGGAGTCAAAGTACAATGCCCAGTCTGCGATATTGCGGATCTTCCATCCCTAAGAAGCGCACTGGATGAATGTGCGAAAACAATGCCCCCTATTCGGGGTTGTATTCAGACGGCCATGGTGCTTCGAGTAAGTGCATTTCAAATATCGTGATTATGGCAGGTCTAATGGTTCTAGGATTCGACCTTTTCGAAATTAACCTTGTGTGAATGGCAGCAAGCAACTCGTCCCAAAGTCCAAGGATCATGGAATCTCCACGAAGTTCTACCTACTAGAATGGATTTCTTCATCCTTCTATCCTCTGTAGCCGGCATCGTTGGAAACCTTGGGCAATCTAGTTACTGTGCCGGCAACACCTACCAAGATGCCTTTGCTCGCTATCGTACGTCTATTGGCGAAAAGGCAGTCACTATAGATGTCGGTGTGGTCCTAGACGAGGGTTTCGTAGCCGAGAACCAGGATGTAATGGATCGCTTGATGAGATTAGACCTATTTCGACCAAATCCACTTACTTAAATCTTTGCCCTCCTGGATTACTACTGCGATCCCGATCTGGAAATACTCAAGCCTCTCCATAGCCAGGTTGTCACTGGTATCGACCTGCCGGCCGACATCGAAACGAGGGGACGCGACATTCCGAGCGCGTTGGAGCAGCCAATCTTCCGCTACATGCAGCAAGCAGAAGGTTCCTACAGGCGTATGCAGGATTCCAATTCGCAGGTTCGCACATTTCAGGAAGCCTTTACCAATGCAGATTCAGCGTCAGCTGGAGCTTTTGTGGTAGCGGAGGCGCTGAAGATGAAGTTGAGTCGTGTTCTTGGGCTACCAATAGCACACATCAATATTGAGTCCGCTTTGGACAGCTACGGGGTTGACTCGTTGGTCGGGCTAGAGCTGCGGAACTGGCTGTCCAAGGAGTCGGGTGCTGACCTTGCCGTCTTTGAAATCCTGGGAGGAGCAACGATGTTGCAAATTGGTAATATAGTCTCTTTAAAGAGCACGATGCGGCCCGAATCGTGGGCCGCCGGGGAATAAACGGTGACACTCGTCAAACCAGAAAAACAAGGAGATTGGTGACTGGTGAAAGATGAGATGGCGAAGGATAGGATGAGGCGGCGTGATGGAATGTTTCGGCGCCCGTACGCGAGCACGCTCGGCAAGGAGCACTTTAGCTGCACATTGTAAATACTTTTGTGTACTCCGGAGCTGGGCAAAAGTGGTCTAATATTCAGAAACAGCTCCGCCAGTTGATGGGATAGTGCACTGCCAACAATTCACGCGGAGAGATTTGTTCGCAGGGCGAAGCAAGGGTTCCTGGTAGCCCTGAGGATCTGACGGGGGTAGTAACTTTGTTGTTCCCGTTCCGATGGTACGATGAAATCTACATCAATCAGGACTACCATCACCGAGCGCAATTTTCAGGTCCTAAGGATAAGTGATATCTTTAGCCAGTGCTAGCAAAAACAATAATATGGCTCGGAGAAGATGAAATGAGTAGTACAGGCCTAGACTCTTGGGTCAAGACTTCGTTTAATAGGCTTCGCTTTGCAACAAAATTTTGGACGCCCACAGCAAGATTGCAAAGCAGTTAATTTAGATAAATAACCCATAATAACGAGTGTCTTACTATTGTGTATATAGTGATAAAACAAGAAACCTAGCGATTTACTAGGCCAAAAGGACCCTCGATGAAACAGCAGCCAAAGGCGATGTACGTGAGCTAAGCCTCAACTGAACTTCTCCCTAGGTTCCGAAGCAGACACCATGAGGCGGGCCCGCAGGGAAAAAACAAGCGAAGCATCCACGACTCGCGCAATCCGACATACACCCACAAACAGTACCAACACACGCCCTTTCCTTGAGCAGTGAGTTCTCGGCTGGCTTCGATTGAGCGACCTTGCATGCAAGAATTTCTGGCTTTTCTTCAGGATGCAACAGTTTTGAAACATCAGTCACCAGCCGCCCATCGACGTTGGACTGAGAAAGTGATAAAAACGAGTTCGAAAGCTGGGCGCTGGTGTTCTTGAAGTTCGCAACGTGGGCAGTGTGTAATTCATTGAATTGATTTTGGTCGAGGTTACGATAGTCAACGACAGCTGCACGGAAGATGAAATGCAGTTAGGAAAATGTATCAATTATTCTTGTAGCCGGAGACTCACTGAGGTCGCTTGAGAAGCTTCGGAGCACGCCATCGCCTCCAAGGCTCAAAACGCCACCGATGTCTTGCTTGAGATCTTGCACAACCTTAGAGATGCTGCCCTCGACGTAGCGGACCGTCGTTTCATTTCCTGTACTGACAGGAGAGCCCATGACCTAAGATCGTCAGGGCCAGCAAGATGTTTTTCAGTAGAGAGGACTTACTGATGACAGTCCGAGCACTATGGAGGTCACTTGAATAAGAGAAAACATTGATTTGTTGGGAAGTAATTGAAGTGAGAAGATGTGGTGTGTTGAGAAGTGATTGAAGTGAGAAGATGCGGTGCGTTGAGTTGAAAATACTCGAGCGCAAGTCAGTACTTATATAGACGAAGACGCGACCAGAGGTCTGAACAACATCTTTCGGATGCACCCTTTCCGGATTATCTCTACACTTGCCTCGATGAAACAACGATATACAGAATATTCGATCGTCGTCGCGTTCACTATATAACGGCAGTCTCGAATCTTACTTTGTCCGAGACATCTTTTACTCCTATAGAAGCAGTATGTGAAGATCACCAACTGCGCTTAGATCAAAATGACGTAAAAGAAGGATGTTGTAAATTAATATTAAATTAGAATTCTGTTCTAAATCTTCTCCCAAGACATGTTTTACTTGTATAGAAGGAATATGTGAAGATCACCAACTGCGCCTTGATTAAAATAATAAAAAATGAATATCGCCGATAAGCATAAGATAGGATTTCAATCCTAAATCTTTGTCTAAAACATACCTTACTTGTATAGAAGTGACAGGTGAAAATCGCCAACTGCGCCTAGATCGAAATTAAGTAAAAGACGGAATATCGCCAACGAGGATCAGATAGGCGTCCAGTCCTGAAAATCTTTGTTATGTCAAGAGAGTTGCCAAGAACATTGTACTACCCGAAAGAAAAAAATCCTTTCTCTTCTAAGATTATCCAGGGATGAGAAGGAAATGCAGTGGACTTTCCCCACGGGGGGCCTTGTCGATCGCGGACCGACTATACAACACCAACCATGGATTCTGAAAACATCAACTTCAAAAACAGGTGTTATTGGTGATCTGGAGTTGTTTCAATCATGTTGATCTGGGACCAGACGAGCAAATGTTGCTACATCATAATTCCTTCGGAATTGATTTCGGGGTCCGCCATGCTTGATGATAACTACATGATGTCATTCATCTCGATTAGAGCTCGTATAACTGTGGCTTAGGAGGTTTAGCTAATTAAGTGGAAATCAGGTTCAAGTAGCCACCGTCAAGTATAAAAGCCTTCAAGTGCGGCCTCCAAACAATCACCACTCAACTCCACGAAACACATCTACGAACAACCAGCAAATATTCATCTACTCTTCTACACTCCTCCCAATCACATTATACGCGCTATCAACATCCTTATCCATCATGAAGACCTTCACCGTTGTCAGTATGATCCTCGCCGCCGGCGTCTCTGCACGCAACTGCACCCCTGGACTCTTCTACTGCGCCAACACCTTGAAGGCTATTGGTATATGATCCCACCTAAGGAAATAAAACCCGCTAACCAATTTTTCCAAGGTAACTACGGGGACCAAATCGGCCAGGCTCTCCACGACAGCGGGCACGGTTCAGCAAACCACGATAAGGTCATCTTCTACTGCGAAGGTGGCGACGACGGCTTGATCAAATTTGCCAAGGAATGTCCTGGTGGTTGCGTTGATAATGGGGATGGCATCAGCGACGTGTGCGAGGTCGTTCCGAGGTCGTTCCGTCGCCGGAATGTAGCCATGTGAAGGGCTTTCAGGTTGGAATGAAGGTGCGATTTGGTTGGATAAATTGTTGGGCCGAGATGTTGTGATTGGGCGGCAGGCATGGTGGAAAGGGGAAAATGGCACACTCGTTTATCAGATAGTCATTATTGAAGCAGTTTCAAAATACTTTTTATTCCTGGAGAGGACGGGCATGCTTACTTTGAATTTTATTTTGACCACTGATCTTACTCGCGACCGGCTGGTGGCTGACTGGCGAGGCGCCGCGTGTTCCCGCCGTTGGGTTGGCCCCGATCCCTGTCGGCTTATTAGTGCCGACCCAGGCTGGCTCCGATCTGTTGACTTTGTGCTAGCCTGGCCGTTGCAACAACCTCGCAAGTTTAGGGTTCCAGGACTCCTGCGCCTCGGTCATCCTTGAGCGAGTGGTGGACGAGGACGCTGCGGACCGGGTTAAACATTTGGCACACGTCCATCGTCTTTGCGACAGAAGACAGACCGACCGACCGACCAGCCACCGGCTAGTATCTGCCGACGCATCCCCGCGTAGACGACTGAAAAAGCCGTTCGCAACGGCAGAACAGGGTCGACAGAAAGACCTGCAGCACCCGGCGACTGCAAGCAGATAATCACCAAAAACTCATCGTTGAGTGCCTGCGATGGCGCGCTTCTTCGCTATGGAAGCTTGACGAAGCCAGACGATCAGAGAGCGCGCTATGGTAGGAAAAGAAGTTTTGAGAAGAGAGGAACCTCACAACCCCTAAGCTGAAATGAGAGATACCCATGACAGATTATGTGGTATAGTTATTGTGCGCGCGGCCACATCTGACTTCTGTAGGCGGCAATGACATCAGCTACGAGCCCGCCGGTTTGGGATTCTGCACGTGTTACAAAGCTGAGGAGTAAGGGTCTGCGGGCATGATAGGGGGATTCAATACGACTAAACAGATCATTGGCAGAAGACACTCACACCAGCTATTATCATTTATCGATCGACGGATGTCAGACAGCATGACTGCATACATAAACGTGCGTCCAAGTTCTTGGGACGTCAGTGAAAGTAAGGATAATGTTCGCGATAAGTGGCATAATCCCCAGGGCCACGAGGGTGAATATCCGTTGTCCTTTCAACTCTCTCTTCCCAGGGTTTGCCTTCCCTAGTGGCATCGTACCGCTCATCGCCCATAATTTTTCTCTCCCACATCTTCTCATCGTTGTCTCGACTATAGCCTTGATCGTATTCTCTCTTCCAGATCATCCGCAGATATATCCAGCAATTCTTCAGTCCGTTCTCTCCCAGGCGGCATAGTGGGCTAAGAAGAGTATTGTAGATAGCGCCTTCAGAGCTCGTCCGAACGGGCCATTTGAAATCACAATTGCATCCTTCACGAGTTACGTCGCGTATCCGCGTAGCTCGTATGTTGATTACGAGGGTCAAGTTGGTGAGTGTCATTGCTTGCACCATCAATTCAATCGTGTCGAGATAGTCGAAATACGCAGCTCTGGGGAGCCTCAGGTAGCTTTCAGGGGCTGGCAAAAGCCACTCAAGACGTCGGATATGGCGCAAGGCCTCCTTGGGCATACTGGACAAGAAGAGTGATAGCTCCGTGCGTGGTAGTGGATTCGACTCCCATTCATGGAATGCGATGGACCAGCGCTTGAGGTGGCGAAGGGGGAGAATGTAAATAGGCGTTATGACGAAGTGTCGTTTTTGGAAGAAGATGGGAATGGCATCCTGGCGTACTTGATGATTGACAAGAAAAAGAGAGTGACAGTACTGCCTCCAAGCGCGACGCTTAGGTGCCGTGTACGACGAATGGTCTGAGCAGTCGAAAATACACATGTATGGATCATTCCGCAGCTTGCAGTCTGACTGATAGTCGAGAGGACAGACGCAACAATGGTCGTTTATATGATCGAATTCCATTTCGAGTCCATTCCTTGCGCCGCGCGGAACCACTATGTATTCCTGCTTGCAACCCTCAAAGTGAATTCCTTCATCGATATGGCCAAGATAATCGTGGCAGTCGCAGCAGGGTCTCCGGACTGGATCAATCTTATCGAGCAAAGAAGTCGGAGGTTTCCATTCAACATGAGGCGAGGCGCAGAGATCGCTGAAACCGAGAATGCGCAAACGGATCTCCTGCGGAAGATCCAGATAGCGGAATGGTACTCCTTTCCCTTCTTCTTCTTCTTCTTCTTCTTCTTCTTCTTCTCCCTCTTTACGTGTGATTAGCCTTTCCACGGTCTGCTGAATGAGTGCTTTCAATTCCGGAATCGATTTACAATTGAGCCATATTCCGCAGCTCTTGAGGGATGGTAGCGATTCAAGAGGCTGGAGAACCAATCTTGCCTCTCTGACATCCGGAACCGAGGCCACTAGGTACATGCTAAGACGACCAGGCACGATGGGACACTCGCGAAGACGTGCAATCAAAGCGTTCCATTCTTTGTAAGCTTGTTTGCCATAACGACTGTAGTGCTTCATGGGCAGCAGATCCGAGGTCCTCGTCCAATGGAGTGATGTATCGATCCTTTCTGGAGGCTCCCCATCCAGACGAATTGTCAAATGTGTTAGAGCGCGTATGCTGTACGATCCGAACTTCATGAACCGTTGGAATTCTCTCGGACTCCCTCGATCTAGCAGAAATCTGTTTTCTCCATAGATTCGCTCCCATAGTTCAAGGAAGATGGTCTTGCATGTCAAGAGCAGAGCAAAACAGCTGTCCTGGGCAAAGCACTCTTCCTTTTCACAGCAAGAGTCCGAGGTGGACATGCCTCGAGTTTCCCATTCTTCGTCATACTCCCAGTATTGTTTCAACGTGAAGTATTCCTCACGTTTGACCATGCTGTAGTAGCCATCGTGCCAACAACCTAATTCGAGTGTACTCCCGATCTCGTCCTCTGTTTCGGGTATGGTGATCTCGTCGTGCGACCAGCTGAGGTCAATCGCCTTGTTGGTTATCCCGGCATATCCATATATGCGTTGTCTAAGCTGTGAAGGAAGATCAAGGAAGCTTAGTTGATGAGACATTGAGGTAATGATGTTGTAACTAAGACCTTGAGGTAGCGGTCGCTTATATAGTGTTGGACAGTTTCAGCCGCATTCCTGAGCAGGCATGTCGTAACGGTGCTTGGTCTTTCAGGGGCTAGTTGGGGGCCGAACTCAACGCACGCGCAGGAGACTCCACTAGCTTTCTAGATCGTCCCTATTTCCCCCACTTAAAGCTTAGCTTCATTTCCTAGCGTAGGTTCCGTCTCCTGCTCTTAGATTAGCGTCTTAGTGCAGTAAGCACTAACATACTTCCATTTTAGCAAGCCGCTCAGCGTAGCGAACCGCTCACATACCGTACGAACTCAATAAAGCTCTATCACAAGAGCCATGTTTGCCCTATAGGCTATAAAAAAAGACGCATTTGTAATTAAGATTTTGAGAAGAAACTAAGAGGGTTCATCGAGTTCAACCCGTAGCACGACTATATAATCCTCGTTAGAGGCCTGCAATTCCTTAGCACAGAGACAACGTTTTCCTAATATAGAGCTCTCGTTAAGACATACTCGCATGAGACTTTGTTCCTGCTATTTTCTTCAAATATCTTCTGCGCCATCTCAACACATAGGAAGCAATACAAACAGCTGCCTTTAGTCTCCTTGCCGTCTCCAACTTATACATATCAATCTGTTCCTGTTGCACCTCCCATTTGTCCTGGAGTTGGCTCAACCATTGTTTACGAGGTATCGTGGTTCCACCAATAACCAACATATCAGCTGGTGTGCTCTCCCACAGAGCCTGGTCAAATTTCGGAATATAGAGGAATTCATGCTGCTTGTTGCAGACTAGAGGATGTATCTCGCCGGTCTGTAGCTTTTCGTAACAGGGCGGGCAGAGCTGCACACAGAGACAGTTTTTGCATGCCATGCAGTCAGCCAACATGTCCTTCCATTGGGTCCCACAACCGTCACATAGGTAACCGCAAACATAGGCCTTTGGTTTACTGCCGATTGGTATGGTCGCTCCGTTCTTGAATCCAGACGTCTCAGGGTGTACAGTGCCATCTACCGTCGCCTGCGCGACGTGGTTGGATTCACTGTCTGAGTTCTGTTCAGCATTGAGTGGAAGTCCATCGTCCGCACAGATCTTTCGCGACTCGCATGGTGTCATCGCCTGCCAGGCTGCAATTGCGTCGTTGTCGAAATTGAGGATAGCCAAAATTTGCGCAAGACTCGCATATCGCATTCTTAGAGATTCATCGTTGGAATCTTCAGGCCAATCATCAAAGACGCCGCGAAGCAGAGTCTTCGCCTCCTCTTCCGCGAGTGCACCATTGCCCTCAAGCACATGAAGTCTAACTAAGCAAAGACGAGGATCACTCTGACTCTGACGAATGGTGCGGATGACTTGGTGGTTCAATCTGGAAAGGGCTTCTAGCCTACCGACGTAGCTTCTAGAAATTGTCGATGATATCTTCCCTGGCACCTTGACTGCTCCTTTGTCCAAAAGAGACCGGGCCAATAAGCGACAGGTTTTGTATGCCACCCAGTAACCCATGGAGGAGTCGTTTGGCTTTTGGATGATGGCTTCCCAGTGTTGTAAAGCCTGCTCATGGTCATGATCGGAGTTACAACCGTGGAATCTCATTGCAGCTTGGAAATAACGCAATTGTTCCCTAATATCAACAATTTCTTCTTGATTCTGATCCCCGGTGGTGTCACTGGTAGATATGCGGTTGATAGTCTGTTCATAGATTTCACAGACCTCCTCGACCGCGCCCACGTGCTTTGCGGCAATAATCATGTGTCCGTGAAAGTCGTCATTGAAGGTAGTATTTCCTAACCAGTAGGTAAGATCTTGACCTGCCTTCTTGTCGTCTCTCAGCTCTCGCAAAAAGTCGATTATGGAGTGATACGCCCTCGATTCATTCCACAATCCGAACAAGGAAGAGAGTGCATTTGCGTGAACCATTCCTGGCCAAGGCTCAGCGCCCACAACCTGCTCTAGAATATTCCGGAAGCATTCGGCCGCCGAATCGTACTCCTTAAGTTGCCTATAGTTATTGCCCTCGGGTAGGAGCACTCTTTCCCAGTAAGCCTCTCTGTATTGATGATTGGTATCGATCAATTGGTCATGCAACGCTTTCAATTTGTGTACGTAAATGAGCGCCGAACGGAAGTCTTTCAGTGCTTCGTGAGTCTCCAACATTTTGATGGAAAGGCTCCAATTGCCTTGCAGGTGGGGCTCCGCTTTTTTGTATGCAAGGAGAGCTTCTTGGTAGTGCTCCGAGATGAAATAGGTCGCACCCACACGGAGAGTCCAAGAAGGCTCACTGGTATCAAGGTTGGTATGCTCTTTCGCCCACTGGATGAAATCTTTGATTTCCATTAGGGAAGGCGTAGTATTTTCGTCGAAGCTTCCCTTTGTCTCCTTTCAGACGATTAGTCGACCGCTTTCCAAATGTAGTAGAGAATCCTACCTTAGCAACTATGCCATAGGAAATCCAGAAGTAGTTTTCACTTGTCATAGTTGTACATCCAAACCATTTGGTTGCTAAACGTCCCGCGACTCGCCCAAGAATAGAGTACTTGTTTGTTGTCCCTAAAGTGACAGATTTGACCCATTGGCTCTTCTCCACGTCCTGCGAGTAGCCTAATACTGCATGAGGATTTCGCAAGATCTTCAGCACTGGATCCAAATAGTCATCCTTGATGACCCATTCCTGTTTCAGAACGTCAAGGTTCGCATCCAAGAACCATGCATCGATTGATTCCGCATCGTAAAGCACACTAACGAGCTTCGAACCAATGTCGGCTAATGTGCCTCTGTCTGGTTCGAAATAGTCCAACCTTTCCATGAAACATTTCAAATGCTCGTAGAACCAAATCGAGGCATATTGACGTAGTGCTTGGAGGTTCTTGTCATGCTGCGCTTCACAAAGAACTTTGACGCATGAGCGCGTAAGGGTGACATTCAAAGCATCTTCGTCGTCAATGTGAACACTCGCCTTTTGCTTACCAACCAATACATTGAAAAATCCTTCGAATTTGAACCTTTCATAGTCGTACTCTCCACAGAGATTTCGTACAAAGCGACGACAAAGTTCGATTTCGGCTTCACTGATTTCCATCGTCGGCGAGCCCACGAGGGCAGGTCCAGAGACGTTCTGTTGCTTCTCCAATAGGACTTGGAGGAATTGGTCGGACTTCAGTTTTATTCCACCGTATTCATCTAAAGTGAGCAGTCCGGAAAATGTGGTCGCAACTAAGTCCCTCAACATGAGCTTCTTGTGAAGTGTAAGGTACAGGGCACTCTGGAGTAACTCAATGGACGAGTTGGATTTGACGCCGACAACCCAGACTAAGAGCTCATTGACCTGCTCAATCTGCTCCACGTTCAGTGAATCCTTGAACACGTTAAGAGAGTTTGTAATAGACGTATTTAAGTCATTCCCCGCGCTATCGATGATGTCTTGAACTTTCTGCTCTGTGTCGCACGCGTCGATTTGGGTCATTTTCGCTTCCAGGTGTTCATAATGGCCACGGACGCCAGCAACTAGTTTCTTGATATTCGACTCAGTCATGACTGACTTGAGATCCGGTTTTTTTGCTCCAATTTCCTTGATTCTGGCTTGCGCGACAGCCTCGAGGTCGCCTGCGTTGATTAGCGGTGCCACTAATGAATCATCGCCTTCTTCCTTCTCCCCAGCTTGCACCATTTGGTCTCCAATGTCTTTACATCGGCCGAGGAGGATATGGCTGCAAGTGTCTTTATCTTGTGGAATAAATGAAACCACTTCTTCAGTGCCTGAAAGAAAAAAACGAATGGGGATGCCCTTGGTGCCCTTCATTTCAGACATTGCATCCCGTGCAATTGCCGTAATTGTTTTTTCTGAACTTCCGGTTGCGCCACGGCCGTCGAAGCCGTCTATACATATGAAGTATGTCCCTTTCATGAAACGTTGTTGTTTTGTTACAAGACGATCCCATCGGTCTTCTGCTTGTGCTATACTTGCCCGTTGCTTGCACACATCAGCCACTCCCCTGGCATATCCCGGATTTGCAGATGCAAATTGATAGATGATAGACCCCAAACATTTCTCGAAAGAATCATCTTTATCCTCGCCGTAGTAGTAGTACGCCACAAAAGCTTGATCCGAGTTGCTCATACCTCGGTACTTCTCTTGCAGATATGAGATGGCATAGTTGGCGATGTACGTTTTCCCGAGGCCGGAACCGCCTTTCAAAGTCAAGACCTTGGTATTGTGCTTATGAACATCGGCCCATTGGATGAAGTCAAGATCGCCTCGTTCAAGCCATCTTCCGGTGTTCCGTAGTCGAGTCTTGTGGATATGATCATGTCGCTTAGCCCATGGCTCGACACCTTTTTGAATCCCTAATGCTGTGCGAATCATTTCCAAGTCTTTCTGATTCATCTCTTGCGTGATGCGGCTATCCATCGTGGCCTTTATCTGCTGCGTGATGTTCAGAGTCTCCTCGCTAACTCCATAGATATGCTCGAGATGTTCTCGAATTTCGATTTGGTGCTGTTTCCTTTCCTCGTCCGAGTCATGGAAGTATCGTGCGAGTCCTCTGACATCTACAAGAATTTGGTCGATCTGGGTGTTTGTAAAGTCTTGTACGAGCCTTTCCAACATTTCTAGCGAGTCTTTGACATCGGCATCCCCACTGAAAAAGACGATATTTAGCACCAGTTTGAACCTCTCTCTTTTAGAGGCTAGCTTGTACGACGACTTGAGAACACTGAGAAAATGCGAAAGGATGGCGTAGGCAGGTCCTCGAATGTGCTTCGGTAGGTAGGACCCAAAATTGTCACGCTGTTGACCCAGAAATAAATTTAAGCGTACAAGGAAAGCTAGGCAGCGTTCCATGAGAGTGACAAAGGCGTCTAGGACATCGCTGTACCTCTGCGTAGCTGAGATGACGAAACTGATTGCGTTCCAGCACTGAGCGCTCGGACCGAAAACCACGCTCGCTCCTTCTGCAACGATGGAACCAAATGTTTGGAGACATTGCCCAACATTGTTCAGAATTTTGCGGGCATTGGAAGATCTCCTTGATGTCGTCTCGCGTAAACTCTCGTTGATGGTGTTTTGGAAGCTCTCAAAGGTGGTGTTGGCGTCTAGCTTTCGCTTAGTAATCTTCTCGTACTCGGCCAGAGCCTCCGGCCACACTTGGTCGAGATCTTTATCGTTGTCAAATCCCTCCATTGTCGATGCTGCTGTGCTTCTCCTCGGGCCATGTATATGTAAGCTTGAACCTTGGGGTTGAAGTCGGAAGGCAAATGTCGTAGTGTCAGCGGAAGAAACGGTTCTTGTAGTATGATGCATTAGGCAGATGCAAATTCAAAGAAAGAAGGCTGAAAGTCAGCCTCGCAAGGATCGCGCTTGGAGCGCATATTTGCTTATCCTGTACGCTATTCGGTCGCAGAGATGGCTCATTGGGCTGCGTTCAGATGACTGCATGCACATCTCACCCCTCCAAATTGAAGCTTCGCAGGGATCGCGTTTGCAACCCATGTTTACTCATAGAAATACAACAAATAAACCTACTACGCAGTAAACAGTTCTCGGTCTAATGGGCCAGGCCCAAGTGAGGTCCTCGGCAAGAGAACCTCGGGGTAACCTCGGCTGAACCGCGACTCAGCGGTGAGCCGGCAAGACTTTCCGGCACAGAACCGGAGATAGGCAAGGTTCAAGGATCACTACACAGTAATGTCTTGTCAGACGACATGAACACCTGAACTGCAGTAGTGGTCGCCTTTTCCAACTACAGGATCTAAGAGTTCTTGTCAGGCTGCCATTATTTGCCTTCCTAGGTAATATAAGTGCCTAAATAGATATATATTTATATTGTTGAAATATAATAATAATCTACTAACGTTACTCTTACTTTAGAATGAAGAAAGTCTTGTATAAGCCTATCTGCTCTTACATCTACCTCCGATAGCTGGACTAGATTAAGTTCTAATCAAAAGAAAGCACCTAAGACCAGTAGGGCATGAACCGCTAACAAAAGCTCCTGCCTGCCCAGGCTGCAATGTGTCTCCGGCCAAGTCGGGATACAAACAAGCACTGTTGGTGCCGGCGCCAGCACAGTCTCTCTTAATGCAGCAAACACCAGAGGCACAGCCTGTGGCACCACTAAAAGCTTCGGTGCCACTTACACTGGCGCAGGAGTTCAAAGAGATGCAGGTTCCTAGGATGAGGATCAGCCAAACATTCAGTAATGGAAAAGTCCTGGCATACCGTCGAGGTTGGTAGGATTCGCGTTTCCCGGGTTGCCAACAAAAACAGATGGGGGCAGCCTGCAGCGTTGCACACCCTGCCGAGCTGCAAGCTGAGCAATGTCGTCTGCTTCAATGACCGAAGCAGCGCGGCCTGTTATACTCCCGCTGAACTGAGACATGTCGACTTTCGTAACTTGGGCGACATCAGACTCAGCAAGGGCTGGTGCGGCGACAAGCGCAAGAATGGCGAGGAGAAGGCCTTTCATGTTTCTTGGTGGCCGAGGATAGGATTCGTGTTGACCGTGAATATAATTGGGGGCAAGATGACTCGAGTCAGATTTGATTGAGCGAGAGACGACTTCTAAGAGAATGAATGTCGATGTTGGACACAATTTTGCACAAGACACGAAGCCTTTCTTTATAAGAAAACTTACTATCTAGGTTGGTGTCACTTCTCAAACTTCAATCCCCGATTATTGTGATTTCATTTCCCGATTCACGACGTCGATGGGGATTCGGAGTCGGAGATGCATCTCGGGTCAATTTCGATAGAGACGCCTGGAGATATCCACACGGAGAAATCTTTTGCAAGGATTGAACCCAGTTGAAAATATATCCGTTGATGCAGATTGATTCAACAACGGGTTACCAAGCAAATATAGAGCAGCTTCCTGTATGGTCAATATCCCGTAGAGCTGCTATCGCGTCGCTAGGAACGAAGAGCACTGAACAGGCATAGCTCCCACTTTGGCCGTTAGGTCCTAGACTCGCTAGGGCAATTGGAGATTTGCAGGATTCTACCTCTCTAGAATTTCCGGAAGTGAGACCAAATTCGTAGAACTGTCTAGTCTGTATATGATTCCCCTGCCAAAAACTTTTGGAAGGTGCAAATTCAAGAGTGCCAACTCGTGTGTCTCGTTTACAGTTGACCTTCTTGAAGCGGGAGATGGAGCCGAAAGAATCCTCAATCCGATCAGCGCTAAGACAAGGTCGGTTTTGCTTGCCTGCTTGAAGGGCACGCGGGGCATGAGTTCGTAGGCATCTACGCGTCATTCATTACGCCCAAGCGAGCTCGACGAGGTTTAGTTTCTCATAGTAATATTATCGTGAGCGAATCACGAAACATTTGAATCTTTGGTAATGTTTTCCCCACTTTACATTATCGGACACCGATTTATAATTCGTTGTCTACCCCACGAATGTCCAGGTTCCCCGCAATCGCGTGGGGCCTTCCCGCAATGGAAAACAAGCACTTGAACGATGAAGCTTGGGTATCCCTTGTATCGATCTAGCACATGCCAAATTTTTTTGAAACCCGATGCCAGAAACATGTAGTTTGCTAATCTAACCCACAAATCCTTGTTTCATCACCGGACACGACTGCGGCATGAAGAAGCTGCGGCTTAATATCGTTACCTACAGGACCCAC
Organism: Melanomma pulvis-pyrius CBS 109.77; assembly: GCA_010093585.1. Classification (NCBI taxonomy): domain Eukaryota; kingdom Fungi; phylum Ascomycota; class Dothideomycetes; order Pleosporales; family Melanommataceae; genus Melanomma; species Melanomma pulvis-pyrius. The sequence continues at coordinate 32,052 of MU001857.1, forward strand.
TAACAATCTTCCGTTTGTCGCATATGCACCGTTGAGTTTTAACGTGCACACTATCATCTTCCCGAGACTTCATCAAGGCGATGTGAGAACTGCCCGAAGTCGCCGGTCGCTCCAACAAAGCACTGTTGAAGGGCAAGTTGGGGTGCTTCGTGAAACCAGCATGTTCGAAACATCACGTGGACTTCCCCTGTGCGGACATCTGTGGGGGTAGGTATCTATGTGTGGACAAGTGATGGCCAAGGCCCGGTTACCGAGATCATGTCTCGGTCTGAAGCCACTGCCGAGTTCCTACATACGAGAAGATGATAAGTTATATGGTTTTCCTAGTAACGGAAATCAACTATTCTATAACCGACAGTTTTTCGAAGGATTTTGTGTAGTTGGAATGGAAAATTCTCAAACACAATGTTTTTGCTGAATTTTCCTCAATGGATCCTGCATTTGGGCAAGTCCGTGTCTCATAGTAACGGCGACGGCTTACCAACCTTAGCCTCTTGGGATAATAGCGCATATTTTCGTGCCTCGGAGGCCGTCTCGTCCACAAACTCCTGCGTATGTTGATTCCGCTACTCGTAAATCATGTCGCCTTTCCATTTACAATCACATAGTGTGAGGCTATTGCTAAGCAGCTGGGAGATCGAGTTGCTTTTCCAAACACACATGAATATTCTAAATCAATCGCTTCTTACTGGAGCCTCAAGGAGGTGGAAGTCCATCCAAAGTGCGTTGTTCTACCAGAGTCAGCAGAAGAAGTATCCAAAGTAGTGCTAACTCTTTCCGCGGGGATGGAGGTGTGGAAAGAGCGATGTCAATTCGCAATTCGCGGCGGAGGGTGAGTCTCAGCATTATACAGGATCGTAGTTTCTAATTTTGACGATTTGGCTGATAGGCACACACCTTTTGCTGGAGCAGCAAACATCGAGCAAGGGGTCGTCATTCACCTAAAGCATATGCCATCGCCTGGTCTTGCTCCAGATCACAAAGCGATCACGGTCTCGCCAAGCGTTACTTGGGATAATGTGTTTGCGACGCTGGACGCTTTCGACCTGGCCACGCTTGGAGGTCGAGTGGGTGGGGTGGGAGTTGGAGGATTGACTACCGGGTGTGAGTAACCCTGTAACCAAGATTTCAATTGGATGGATCGAAGAGTTACTAAATCAGACAAACATAGGTGGAATCTCGTACTTTTCGGCTCGCTACGGCTTCACCTGTGATATGGTTGAAAATTTCGAGGTAGGAACTGGCGCTTCCATCATATCTCAATGTCCAGCTAATCTCATATCTAGGTCATTCTCGCAAGCGGGGACATTGTACATGCAAACTCAACATCGCATAGATCTCTCTGGAAAGCTCTGAGAGGTGGCTCCAATAATTACGGTATCGTGACGTCCATTACGCTGCGCACCTTCCCCCAAGGCAATTTCTGGGGAGGGCAAACTTTCCACCTCATTGGCAGCCGACAAGCGCATTTCAAAGCCCTGGAGAATCTCATTGCGGCGGACCCCTTTGACGAGTATGCCCACTTCATCAACACCATTGTAATAACTAACGCGACACGCTTCTGGTTTATCGGCAACTCACTACAGTATACCAAGTCTAACCCTCCTATTCCATTTCCCGAGACCTTTAAGCCTTTCACCGACATCCCACGCATCTCGCTTTTCCCGGGCGCACCGGACAACACGCTCCGGGTCGACAACCACACTGCCTTCACTCTCGAATACGCGGCGCTGACTGTGTACCAGAAGCGCTGGCAGTTCGCCACCATCAGCTTTGGCAACTCGGCTGTCATGATGGAAGAATTTTTCCAGCTGGCGAACCGCACCGTGCAGCCTTTCCTTGCGTTGCCTGGGTTCCAGCTCAGCATCGCATATCAGCCGCTGCCGACGGTCATGTCGGAGCGGCGTGGCGCCATCGACTCTCTCGGCCCAGTTCAGACTGAGGGTAATATGTTCTTTATTCACTGGGCCATGGCCATGGATGAGACACAGATGATTGCCGACGCAGCTCTTCAGCGAGCGGTGAAGTCACTTTTTCAAGAAGCGGAGGAGAAGGCGACTGAAATGGGATTGCGGAGGAGCTATTTGCCGCTTACGTATGCGGATGCATGGCAGGATCCTATCGGAAGGAGAAGTAAGGGCACGGTGGAGCAGATGTGGAGAACAAGTCAAAAGTATGATCCGAAAGGCATGTTTCAGTCGCAGGTTCCCGGAGGGTTCAAGTTGCCGAGGCCTTCTCCCAGTTGAGAGCTGCAGTTTTGATCCACCCCGACAAAGATATTTTGATGGAGGGTTTATTGAGGTCGGAGTCATCGTAGATCGCACCAACGACTTAATGTTGTCTTCCTACAGTATTTCCCCAGTATAGTTTTCAATTACGTTTACATTTTTGTTTCCATAAAATCTTCATACATCTCTAGAGGACTAACTTGTAGGCCTAATAAGGGAAATACATTTATATTTCTATTGCGAGTTTAGACTCCTAAATTGAGGCGTCGGATTGTTTGCTTACTCATTTTAATCACCTTGGTGTACGTATTATTGATTTTTAACGCGTTTATGAAGCCTTATGCTATGTAGCATAGACAAATCCAAGCGAGACTACATGGATCGACGGCATTAGAGACTACGTCGATGCCTAAGACAGGAGAGTGGTGATCGGGCTTGAAAACATTTTTCTTTTTTTTGCATAGCTTCATCGCCCGAGTTTCCTTTCCTGAGATAGTATCACGTTTAAAAATAAGTCCGAAGCTTCAACACTTGGACTTAGTTCCCCATTCCTGGACAATGGTGGTTATACTAAGCGTACATGTCGAGTTAACGCGATAATCTTTCAAAAGAAAACTTCTTCTCGTCGGCATTATGGAACCATCTCCCCAATATTTACAGCTCTAGCGTTTCCTGCATCGACTTCTTGATTGCCTCGACGGTAACCGTCTCGAAGCCCGACATAAACTTCGATCCCGGTCCACTCTCACAAGCGTTAGTATTTCTCGATCCTAACCTCTTTTCCATTATTTCCAACGCCTTGGCCTTATGCGTCTTCATATCGAATTGCTCGCTCTCCTCCTTCCAATCCAGCAAGGCCGATCTGAGCTCATCGACCTGAATCCCAACCCTCTCCACCATTCCCATCCACAGCCAACCCAGACGCTTTCCATGTTCACTCACCCATTGTGATCGCGGTCTGCGCACGGCATCATAAGCATACAATGCAGCCTCCAGGCCTTTTTTATTTTGCGCCTCGCGTATCAACGTCCCGAGAATCATGGCATCCTCGATGTCCTGGCCGGGACCGAGCTGCTGGAAGTTCGTCATCATGTGGGCAGCACTACCCATCATTGCAACAAAGCCATTAGCATAACGTGGAGCAGGCAAGTGCTCCATTTCTGGGATCAGTTGGAGCCCCGAGAAACGGCTCAACACCTGTGCAGGGATTAGCAACTATAAACCAGGCTCATCCTTGAACTAAGAAGTGTCGCGAGAGCGCAAGACTTACTCTAGTGATCCCCTCCCCTCCTTCCAATCCTCCAAATCTAGCCCTCAGCTCCTCGGCTGACGTCGGCCGTGTTAACCGGGAAATATCATATGGCTCGCCGGAATAGAAACTCCCCAGGCATGTGAAAAACCCATCCAGATACGCATTCAGAAACCAGCTACCCACCCCAACTCGCTCGAATCTGCGTCCCGCCGCTTTATTTCCATATTTATGTCCTAGATGCTTCTCCGCTTCCTTTGGCGCGACGTGCGCTACGGCAGACAAGAAATTCATGAAGACTGGTGGCGTAGCTGGGTGCGTGGAGCCTAGAACCTGAGAACGCATCAACCCGAATGGGCCGTCGTCACCAACCAAGACATCAGCATAATGGATGCTGCCGTCTTGAAAGCGCAATTCGAGCGGATGTGCTGCGGATCCTTGTGGAAGCTGAACGATTGACACGAGCGTTTTGTTTGGATGCAGCCGCTGTGAGTCTGTTCCGTTGAGCATTTCCATGAGAAATGGCGCCGGATCCACAACGGTGACTTGGGGGCGGTGTGTGGTGTTGGGGAGCGCTGAGTAGTCGAGCACAACTTTTCCGGCATCGGGACCTTGGCCCTGTGTTCCCCTTGTGTCAACTAATCTGGCATGTGGATTGGAATTGTGGACGTTGGGCTACACACCACGATTACTATACTTGGCTCTTCAGGATACCATCCTGCTCGGTTGATGGCTCCGCCTGCCTCATCTCCAATAAGTGCGAGCGCATCGTGCACTTTTGGATCGAAACCCAATAGGCGGAACGATGTCGGAGTGAGATTTAAAGCTGGATCAAAGTACTGTAAGTCGATGTGGGAGTAACTTTTGAGGGTTTGGGCAAGTGTTGCGCTAGCAAGGCCGCCGCCATAGATGGCTACTGCTAGATCCTTTTCCGCTGCTGATGTTGACTCTATAGCAGCTGAAAATGCAAGGAGAGCAAGAGAAGCATATTTGTAAGGCATATTTGAACACTGGAGGTAGGTAAATTCTGGGAGATTTGAAAGGCTAGGTCGAGCACTTCTCTTGCGGTTACTCGAGACAACCCGCATAGAGAAATGGATTACTAAGCTCTGTGTACGAGAAATAGACCAGAAATATGCCACTCGGTAACCATATATCCCGTTGCCGCGCTACAATTACCACTTTGGTGGTAAGCTCAAGTTACTTCGGTATACTCCGACAAATTTGACTCAGCTACTCGGTGATCTCGGTGACCGGCAACCGGAGATGATTAGCCAATTATATCCTTATCGTATAGATTGCCTGTGGCCAAGTATTGACAAGTCAATGGGATGTGTTTGGTACGCATGACCATTAGGTTCCATGAGGATTCACGTCTGAGCTCTCTTAGCAACTTATTCAGAATACCAAGTTTGGCGGGATAAATTTAGCGCTACAACTACTTATCAATTCGCGTTATGGCCAGCAGGATTTCTGGCAGTTTGAATGACAGCCCGCAATTGGTTCCTCAGTACACAGGATTGGTTGCCGTTCAGTCCTTTGGAAAACGACGACTCGTCGCCAGCATCGAAACCAGAGACATAATACTTTGGTAGCCGACTGATCAGGGGCTGGACGTGCTCCTTCAATTCGCTCAAGACCACTTGGGCTCGAACGGCGCGCTGGACTTCTGGGTCTAGGCAGTATCGTCCCATGAAGATGGGTCGCGCGATTATGCGGTCGACCATTGCTCTTCGAACAGAATTATGATCAAGGGCTGTGTTGCTACATGCTTCTTCTCCGGATGGTTCACCGGCCGCTCCAATGGCGGCACCGTACCAGTCAACAATTTTGGTGGCGGCAAGATAGCAGGCTAAAGTGACGGTAGAATCGGTCGAGCACGAGCAATCCAAAATCTTCTTGATTGTTTGGGCGGCATCGCGATTGTGAAATAGCACCGTATCGACATCGCGCGCTTCGTTTTCGGAGGACTGTATGTATGCCATAGGGTCGGATGTGGCAATGTGACAGGGCTCTCGCATGACGTTCAGGTTGTATACCACTCGCAGAGCAAGGGCCATGCAGTCATGGCCGCGCTGGTACGCCTTGTCTGGTGGGTGTATGGATGTTTCCGTTTGGTCTTGTTCCAGGGCTGGCTTGAGTGCACCTTGTGTCCTGGTAGACACAGCACTCAGCACGTCCTGCCACTGATTGTTTGGATCGATATATGAAGACGAAAGTTCCAAACTTAGAATCGGGTCTTCTGTTTCGGAAGCATTGTTGGAGACAGAGCTAAGGGAGGTCGTGTCGTCTATCATGCTGAATGCCGGTAAAAAGCTTGAGTCGTCGAATATATTGAGGTAGGCGTCGTTTGGCGAAGCAGCGGGATACGTGGACGTTTGTGCTACTCGAGGGGACATTGTAGGCGTCATGGATTTTTGTATTCCAAATAGCGAGCGAGGATCGCCTATTGCGGTAGGACTATTTGCGGTCGCGAGTAGGGACGTGGAGCCGGGCTGATCCCTTTGGGTGTTTGACGAAGATGCACGACGACCTGTGCGCTGAGAATAGCTGTAGTTGCACTCGAGGCCTTTACTGGAGCATCGAGCACAGCTGGGGCGTTGCTTAGCGCAGCGAATTTTCTGCGCGCTGCAATTGTTACAAGACTCTCGGATCTTACGGCGTTGTTCGTTGTTATTGCTCTGGAGGTACTGCGTGGCCATCGTTTTGCTATGAGAAAATAATGCAACGACCGCCGGAAGAGAAGACCGTGTTTATTTGCATGTCGCACAGAGCACCTCCTCCGTGATATAGGCCAGCCACTATGTCAATTGAAGTAGGCGGCGGCATAAGAGAGCTGGAGCCCACGGTTTGACCAAGCTGTTCACCGTGGGGATTCGAACTGCGTGGTCCATTCGTAGCTAATGAGAGAAGCGTATTTGATCGGAGAGAAACGTATTCGATCAGAAAAGACATGGGCATTCTGCGCAAACCCATGGAACGGGAGCGATCCTCTTGTGGTCTTCGGATAAGGGTCTCGTCAAAACTCGTAAGTTAGATAATTAGTGGAATCAGCGCTTTGCATCGAGAATAGATACACCCATGCCCTTCGCTACGGTGGCCATCAGCATTGACATATGCACACAAAAACCGCCTGATAGCACATGTGGCGGAAAAAATGGCTGTACTGCGGCTTTCCACGTCCGATAATGTCTGTAGATAGAGGTGTAAAGTAATGTGTGTGTTTAATTAGTGAAGGACCTCCCGACTTGGCAGGTTTTTGGCATAAATGATCGCCTATAGAGATCCCCGCTTTTCCATCGGAGTAGTTAAGCGAGCGAACGGCGGCAGACGGGACGGGAACGGTTATCAAGCTATCTAACGGCCTTGGACCCTGGCTTGGGCACGCTTGTGTGATTGGTGACAATGGCTTTCCAACCTTATGGTGTATATACAAGACACGAAAGCTGTACACGGTGGTATGATACGGACAAGACACCCCCATACTGATCAGAAATAGCCACCACTGAGTCTACAATGCTTCGACCGAGCTCGAAAGGCATTCAAGGCCGGCCACCAGCATTCCCCCATGCACAACGCTCGACTGCCCTCAAACGGCCTATGGACTCAAGAACCAAGAGAATAGGATAGGATCTGCTATGTCAGTCTGGAATCGACTACGGCCTCGATGAGCGAGAGCTCTCCGAGTGGGGGTCTGTGGACTCTGGAGACGCGTAGCTTCGGCCTCACCGTCTCGAATAGGGAGCTGAAGGCATCGAGCGTACGCTCGCGGCCGTTGAGATTCATGAGCATGAGCAAGTCTCGATCACTAGGTGCCCGACAAGGGCCACGGTCAGCTCCGCCGGCACGTGTAAGGGTGGCGGGCACTGCGGGTACTCACTGGCATTTCCGCTCGACGGGACGGGCCATTTCGCCTGGCTCAGGGATGACGACCTCGTTAAGGATCAGCCGGTCCTGGGGCCGCATTCTCTGTGCTAATGCCCCAACAATATTCGCTGCATACTTGTCGCTCCAGTCGTGCAGGACAAACCTGGCAAAGTAGACGATGGCGCGCTGGTCGGCGGTACGGTGCTCAGGCTGGGGTTGAAAGAAGTCGTGTACCTGGAAGCGAACGCGGTTCTCGAGCTCTTTCGGGCAGTTGCGATGGCCGAAATCAACCGTCTCAGCGAGATCCTGGACTTGGAACTCGAGATGGGGATACTTTGTGGCCAGGGCAATGGCCACGTGACCAGGCCCGCCCCCCACGTCGACCAACAGCGTGCCTTGTCCCAGCTCATGCCAGGGATAGCCGCCGTCAACTACGTGCTGGATGTCGTATGCACCGCCGGCCGAGATGCCCTTCATGGCCTTGGCGAACATTTCATGGTCGGCGTGGCCATCCGGCTCACGGAAGCGGTCGAACTGGGAGATGGGCCTGCCAATCGACACGCTGTAGGCGGTTTCGTTGGGCTCCGGGCTGGCGCCATACTGCTCGATGGCCCTGGGCAGCTGGGCGCCGGCGGGATAGGCAATGTTGGTGCACAGGTAGAGCCAGGCCTCGAGATTGGCGTCGGTGACCAGCAGCGACGAGGCGGCGTTGTGGGCGACCTGGCCGCGGGGGGCCGGGGCGAAGACGCCAAAGGACATGGCATGCTGCAGGAGGCGTTGGACGAGGGCGGGCGGCACCTTGTCCGGGGCGGCGACGGCATCGGCCACGCGGGCGAAGGTGGTGGCGCCGTGGAGGGGAACGGCGTGGTGGAGGCGAAAGCGCAGGACGAGCTGGAGCGTGGCGGTTGCACAGTGCTGCAAGGAGAGCTCGATAAGCGACTCGCGGGGGCCGCGCGCCAAAGCCACCAGACGCTCGGCGGCATCGAGCAGGGCGGCGGTGGCAGTAGCACGGGCGGGCGTGAGGGTGTGGGCGCTGTGGGCGTCGTGGGCGTGAGCTGCTGTCGTGGTGGTTGCGGGCGGACCCGACGATGCAGTCTCCGTCGTGACCAGGGCGTCCAGATCGGCGGCGGCCCTGGTCAACACCGCCGCGAGCTGCACCAGCGACGACGTCCCAGGAGACGACATGAGGCAGTCTGGGCGTCCCCGTTCTGGTCGATGCCCTACATCATGACTTTATGTCCCCATCGCCAAGGGCGCTCGCTGACCGGCCTGGCCACGACCGCGTCTGTCGATGACCGAGTCGCTCGCCATGGCACTATTACAACAATGCCACCACTACAGCAGCCATGGAACACAATCCGACAAGTGCCAGAATCCCACCATGGCCGATGACGCCGCCCCTACGCCCAGCAAGCTCCGCTTCGTTGCGCTCTTCGCCGCCCTCTGCCTCGCGGTGCTGTGCCAGGCGCTCGACAACACCATCATTGCCACGGCCATCCCCCGCATCACCGACGACTTTAAGTCGCTTGCCGATGTTGGGTACGCCCTCTTTCTGTCTTTCTGTCTTTCTGTCTTTCTGTGTCTCTCTTCTCTCTTCTCTCAGCAACGTCAAGACTGACGCTGCCCGTAGCTGGTATGGCTCCGGCTATCTGCTCACCACATGTGCCTTCCAGCTGTCCTACGGGAAGCTGTACAACCTCTTCCCCATCAAATGGGTCTTTCTGGCTGCCCTGGGCCTCTTCGAGGTCGGCAGCCTGATCTGCGGCGCCGCCCCCAACGCCGTTGGCTTGATCATGGGTAGAGTTGTTGCTGGCATCGGAACAGGAGGCATCTTCTCGGGTGTGAGTGTATGTCCTTGCGGATCCGACTATGCCCTTGTTGATCACCCCCCGTGCAGGCAACCCTGATCATTGCCAACTCGATCCCGTTAAACGAGCGGCCAATCTACAACGGCATCCTCGGAGCTACATACGCGATAGCTAGTGTTGCAGGGCCTCTGTGAGTCTTCCCCCTTCGCCTTGCAGCCGTCACAGCGTTGTCGCTCCGCCAATTAACCCGAGTCTTGGCCACAGCATGGGAGGTGCTTTCACCGGTGCGTGCCATGTGCCAATCCTGCGCATGCGGCAAACCTTCTGACCCCTTGTAGAGTATGTGACTTGGCGACTATGCTTCTACATCAATCTCCCCTTAGGGCTAGTCACGGCCGTTGCTGTTATCTTCCTAGTACCCAGCCGGCACGAAGCAGACAGTCGATCGCGGCTTCCTATCAAGGACAAGTTGAAAGAGCTGGATCTGGGAGGTCTCGCTATCCTCATCCCCGCCATCGTCTGCATTCTGCTTGCCACGCAATGGGGCGGCGCTGACTACAGTTGGCACAATGCTCGTATCATCGCCTTGTTTATCCTTGGCGGAATCCTTCTTATCGCCTTCGTCGTACACCAACGCTGGCAACAAGATCGAGCTACCGTCCCTCCCTCTGTGATCAAAAACAGAACAGTGTGGGCCTGTTCGATATTCTCCTTTCACCTCTTCGGTTCTTTCCTCGCGATAAGCTACTACCTTCCGATTTGGTTCCAAGCCATCAAAGGTGACAACGCAACCGAGAGCGGCATTCACAATCTCCCCAGTATTCTGGGTACCGTGATCTTCTCGGTCCTAGCCGGCGGCGTCGTCTTCGGCATCGGCTACTACACGTGGGCTTGTATCCTAGCAAGCATTCTTGCTGCCGTGGTAAGTATCCTTGGTACACAGCATCACTTGTATAGCAATGATGGGACTGACTGTCATCTCAGGGGGCCGGACTACTGTCGACATTTACTGTCGACACCAGTCCCGCCAAGTGGATCGGCTTTCAAGTCATCTATGGTGCTGGCTGTGGCCTTGTGAGACTCCCACTTCACTGGCAGATGAACATTGCACCCATAATATATTCCTACTAACTACTAGCTCGATTGACAGGGTCTGCAGCAACCGCTGATTGCAGCTCAGACCGCATTGCCACCCCACCAGATTGCCGAGGGCACCGCCGTCATTATCTTCATGCAAACGCTAGGGGGCGCCATCTTCATTGCTGTCTCGCAGAATGTCTTCAACAATAAACTGATTCAGAACGTTGCTTCACGGAGCATCCCGGTCAATCCCGCAGCGTTGTTGTCACAAGGGGCAACGCAGCTTTCGAATTTGGTTCAGCCACAATTTTTAGATCTACTACAGCAGGCATACAATGACTCCATCACACAGGTATGACCCAAATTCTTTCCCTCTTGCCAGATGAGTGCTATTCTGAGTATAACAAAAGACCTTTTACGTTTCCGTCGCCGCGGCAGGATTAAGTATCCTGGGCAGTGCTTGTATTCCCTGGTTGAGTGTCAAGAAACCTCAGACACAGGAGCCTGTGACCGAAGTGGCGGATGGGATGAAAGGGGAGAAATAATTAGCGATTCTCCTTTGCGTATTTTCACCTACTTGGTGCACGCGCCTTGCACTATAACAAGAGCGGTTCCGGAAATAGGCCGTGCAAAGAAACCATTTGAAGTGTCTGTGTCCATTTGAAAGAATATATTCTCCATATGATCATGTACCCACATTATTTAGCCAATCAAGTATTATGTGAATATTTTGTTGATACTTTCATTCTTAGTTTCGCTAATCATGAGGTCACTGGCGGTAGATACCCGGAATTACAGAACGGAAATAGGGATCCTAAGCACAAGATGGCTCTCCAAGCACCCGCCTTGCGTGCCTTGCGCATAGTACGACATTGGGCACGACATAGAACGTTGAGAATCAGCGTGCTTTATTGCAGTGCATGAAAAACATGATGATACGTAAAACTCCACAGCCCTTCCCCAACGAACATCGAAGCATTACACCTCCGCGACGGAAAGGTCTTCAAAGGGCCGCTGACCAAACATCCGTTGCGACCCAACAAAACTCCGCATCAAGCCAGCAAAAGCCCTCTTCCTCAGTCCTTGCTCAAAATGCCCCACGCTTTGCACAAGCTCGCCGCCCTCTCCCGCATCGGCGAACAGCTTCCCCAGCTCCGCCGCATCTCGGAGAGCCGTGTTTGCCCCGACACCGCCGCACGGCGACATGGCGTGTACCGCGTCCCCAATCAACGTGACACGGGGCGAAGGCTGCCACTCGGGGATCTTCGGGGGCGCGGAAACAACGCGCATGGTCGACGATTGCCGCACGTCCTGCAGTTCGAAGAGCGAGCGCAGCGCAGGGTGCCACTCGCAGGTTAGCCGTAGACTCTGGGCCGCAGAAGCCTTGGCCGAGCTGTCCTGCGGTTTCCCCGAAGCTGCGTTGCTCTCGCCCGCCGCTTCGTCGTCGTCGTCGTCGTTGTCGGCGAAGAGCTCTTTGCGCCCGATTAGCACCCAGTAGACATAGTCTTCCGGCATTGGGACGGAAGCCTGGGCGCGGCTTTCGCTAGAGAAGCGTATCGGCTCTGAGAGGAGCGTGAGAGGGCTGTCTCCGATCAGAATCGACTGGATCAGCGGCGCCGTGTCCGCGCAGACAGTCATCCAGCGGAGGCCTCGGGCTGGGTAGCGCTGCAGTAAGTCGGGCGTCATTGTCGTCTTGCCGTAGATGCAAATGGCTCCCGTGTCGAGGAATTTGTGGCCGGGGAGGTACTGTTTACGGAGGGCAGAGTTCGTTCCGTCGGCGCCGACAATGAAGCGTCCTCTGATGGTGGAGCCGTCCTTGAACTCAGCTATCAAGTGGGATTCGTCGTTCTCCTGTTGTAGTGTGTAACTGGCGAACTCTCGCGCGAATTGAATCTTATCTTCCACTCCCGTCATCAGTATCCTCCTGAAAACCGTCCGGTCCACTGTGTAACTAGCTCGGAGCCCTTGATGTCCTGCTAAGCCTCCTCCAGCCCGACTTTTGATGCATGCTCCGCTGATTGGATCAAAATCTGTCTCGCCAATGGCAGAGACGGCACAAGACGCTTCGAAGGTTCGATAAAGCTCTGGATTCAGGCTTTCCCGGAGTGCGTCCGCTGCATCTGCTTCTAGTTTGAGGCGGTAACCTTGAGGCCGACATTGCTCATTGGAATCACGCTCGAGGACTAGGAAAGGTATAGAGCTTTTCTGTAAATATTGTGCAAGGCATAGCCCACTAATGCCGGCACCGATGATGAGGACTGGTAATTCATCTTTTCCGGGCCCTACTCTGGCAGCAAATGGGAGACTAAGTGACTCGGCGCTATCGGTGGATGGGTTTTCAGTTGAGAGAGCGTGAATGCCATCGCCAGCGTTGGCACTGATGGTCCCATTCGTCGTGGCAGCTGTCAAATCTTCTGAAGCTGCAAGCAAGGAATTCGGCAACCGTACTCCATTTGCAGACTGAGTTTCTAAGAAAGGGGTAGGTGTGAGGGAACCTGAGTTGTTTGCTTCGGTCTCATTAATGTCTCTCTGTATGATTTCGAGAATGCCCATATTGCTTCCATCTGGCTGCCGCACATTGATTACCCTCAATCCCACGTTGTCCATCAATTCTTTCCAAACATCATACTCACGCTCTTTCGCATTGAAGATCTGAATCATTGTCAGATCTCTGACTCTGAGCTGCCTCTCTTGCAGTAAAGGTACTGTGCCTGGTTGTGGAAGTATCGTATCCATCACCAGAATCCTGGCTCCAGGCTTTTTTAATGCATCTTTAATATGACCCAGAATCTTGATGGCTACTTCGTCTGGCCAGTCATGAATGATCATTCGTAGAAGATAGATATCAGCGTTTGTGACCGGCTGCGGTGTAAAGAAATCATGCGCCATGAACCGCAGTCGTTTCTCCACACTACTACCGTTCTGTTCTATATTTCCAGCAAATGCCACTTCCGCATTCGCAACTGTCTCGGGTAGATCCTGGACTATAAAGTTCAAATTGGGGAATGCGCTTGCGAGTGCCACACTCGCATGGCCGCCTGACCCTCCGACGTCAACCACCGTGGCACCTGGAGGAAGGGTTTCCCAATCGAATCCAGCGATAAGATGTGAGAAACCTGTTGCATCGGAACTTGCCACGTTCCGCATATAGGACGAGAACATGGCGTTCATTTCCTCGTTGGCCCTCAGATGTTCAAAAAACGGCTCCTTTACATCCATGGCGATGTTGAATGCAGTCTCGCTCTTTTTTTCAGTTTGACCCCATCGCTGTGTTGCTTCTGAAAGCCGGAATGCCGAAGGCACGGAATAGTTCACCAAGAAACGTGCCCAGTTAAGAAAACTTGGGTCTGTAGCGACAAGATTGGAACTTCGGGAGTGCGAAAGCGTGGATGGGCTCGACTCGTGTAGAAAGCCATGAGCTGCAGCCATCCGGGCGACAGACTTCAGTTGATGCTCCGGGACGCAGGCTAGAGCGGCGAGCTCAGTGTACGATATGGAGTCATAGCTCGGGATATTCTGAAGAATGTTGAGATTGATGAGCCAGCGAATGCAGACAAGATGTTGATTCTGTAGAGCGCTCTATTTAGCGAGGTTCTCAAGACGTGCTTTATCCTACATGTGGACTTACATTTGCCGCCAATTGTTCGATATATTCCTTCGGGTCCGTAGCTAGTTGTAGAAGTCGAGCGGCTGCCTCCACGAGCCTTTTGCGCGGACGATGAATTTCTATAGGGACATGTACAGGGGACTGAGGATGGAATGGGTCATCCACAACGCCATTACTTGCGCCCTCCAGAGATTGAAGGTAACGAGTGATTTCCTCGCCCGCGTGGTTAGCCTGATTGAGGACCAGTTGGAACGAGAACGAGGGTGTCATTGTTAGAGAACTTAATGAACAAGTTTAAGGAAGCAGACAAAAATTTCATCCTCTCGTAAAGTAAAACTGCGAACGTATAGGCAATATCACGCTGCCTTTAGCATTTGACTGCATCCAATTTTCATCCCATCACAATTCCCGATAATCGCAGCATCAAACTCGAGTGTGAGGATGCCTGTTCGCCGAGCGCAATTTTCCGATGTCAGGACGCATGAAAGCCGATGCTCGATTTCCGTTGAGTACAACAAGCCACAAGAAGGCGTTCCTCTCGCAAAACGTATGGATAAGGCAATGACCGGGGTTAACTAGGCTATGATAGTACTTTACATCCAATGAGGTACCTTGTAGGCAACCCGATCTACCTAGTTTTCGAACCATCATTTCCCGTGCCCTGGCTGCTGAGCACCGTGATAGAGGAAAGATATTTGCCAAGGCTTAACAAGTTGCCGTAGCTCAAGCCCCTATCTCATCCGAACATCAGCTGCTTGCCAAGGCGAAACTCAATATTCATAGTGCGTTGACTCCTAGAAATCCTAGTCCCCTAACAGACGCACTGGCTCATTGTATACAATTCTATATCTATTCATTTAACGCCTTCTCAACAATTCACTAAATGGCGATCCCAATGCAAGTCTTTGTCTTTGGTGACCAGACCTACGACGTTTGCGACTTGCTCTCAAATTTGATGCATGCACACGATGATGTAGTCTTATCGGCATTCCTTGAAGCGAGTTGTCAGACTTTGAAGCAAGAAGTTGCCAGGTTAAGGAGTGAGCAACGGATTGCTTGTCCTCGTTTCTCCAAGCTTGCAGAACTTCTATCTCTTTGGCAAGAGGGTGATTTGAATCCATGCTTGAGTCAGGCATTGTCATGCATTTGCCATATTGGGACTTTTTTACAGTAAGTGTGCCAATCCCAGAGACTTTCTGTGGATGGTTTGGTCGACTAATGGGGGTTGAAAGTGAACACGCGTCCGTTGGGAAAGCTTTCCCGACAGCAGGTAATGCCTGCCTCACTGCCAGATGTACCGGGTTTCTGTCAGCCGTTGCTGTCAGTTGCTCGTCTAGTCCATCAGACCTACTATCACTTGGAGTTCTCACTGTTGCTGTTGCGTTTCGAGTCGGAGCTTGCGCTTGGGATGTCGGAAGCCGTTTGTATTCTACTCGAGCCGAACCACATCAGTACCCGTCGTGGGCGGTTGCACTAGCTGGACCGCGTGAAGAGGAGATTTTGGCGTGCGTCGAGCAATTTGTGTCTGAAAAGGTATAGAGCCCTGAACGGACAATAAGCAGTGCTAATAGCTTCACGTAAGCAGGAACTTGGCAAGATCTCAGCACCTTATATAAGTGCAAAGATTACACCGTCTCGTTGTAGTTTGTCCGCTCCGCCGGATGTTCTCCGTCAATTGATCTCCGAAACAACTCTTTCGGGTGCTACTGTTGTGCAACTTCCAATCACAGCACCTTACCACGCAGAGCACCTTTATACCGAAGATGACGTCGATTCTATCTTATTTGATGCAGGTCATTGCACTTCTGCAGTCATTATCCCCATCATATCAAGCAGTACGGGAGCTATCATACGGTCTACGACGTTCCGTGATGCCATTCGCATCTCCGTCAAGGCATGTCTTCAGCAAACCATCAGATGGGACCTAGTAGTAGCCGGGGTGGCTTTCTATATTCAGGATACAACAGAAGATGAACAGTTCGTCATTCGTCACATCGCAATTGCACCCGATGCTCTTGGCACTGCTGTCCAGGATGCGCTTGGGCATTCAAGCAGAAGAACGCATCTAAGCATAGAGCCTCAAACTGCAACCTTTCCAGACCTGCACCCATCTCCGAAATCCAAGTCCAAGATAGCTATTCTGTCCATGGCAGGTCGATTTCCACGTGCTCCAAGCATGGAAGCTTTTTGGGATGTTTTGAAGAATGGAATTGACACACACGAAATGGCTCCTCCTTCTCGTTGGGATACTCGTACCCATGTCGGCAACACGTCATCGAAGCTTCTGGCGAAGAATACCAGCGGGACTGGATTCGGATGTTGGTTGCATGATGCCGCTCAGTTTGATGCTCGTTTCTTCAACATGTCACCCAGGGAAGCACCTCAAGTTGATCCTGCTCAAAGAATCGCGCTGTTGACTGCAGCAGAGGCCCTTGAACAAGCCGGCATAGTTCCTGGTCGCACCACTTCCAGCCAAAAAGACCGTGTTGGTGTCTATTTTGGATGCACGAGCAATGATTGGATGGAAACCAACTCTGCTCAAAATATTGACACTTATTTCATTCCAGGTGGTAATCGAGCTTTTATACCGGGGCGAATTAATTACCATTTTAAGTTCTCTGGTCCAAGCTACACCATCGATACTGCTTGTAGCTCTAGTCTCGCTGCGATACACTTAGCATGTAACGCCCTCTGGAACGGAGAGATCGACACTGCCGTTGTTGGAGGAACTAACGTCTTAACGAATCCCGATATGACCGCAGGCCTAGATCGCGGCCACTTTCTCTCGAGGACAGGAAATTGCAAGACTTTTGATGAAACTGCAGATGGTTATTGTCGTGGGGAAGCTGTTGCAACTGCTGTTCTGAAGCGACTCGACGATGCCATTACAGACAAAGATCCGATACAAGCGTGCATCCTGGCCATCAGCACCAACCACTCGGCGGAGGCTGATTCGATTACACGTCCTCATGTTGGCGCTCAACAAGCACTCTTTAGGAGCTTGCTGGCTGACGCCGGTGTCAATCCGCGTAATATTACGTTTTGCGAAATGCACGGAACAGCTACGCAAGCTGGAGATGCCAGTGAGACTTTATCGGTCCTACAAGCTCTCGCGCCCGATTTGCCTTCGAGGGCAGCTAGAACCCCGAGCGAGCGACTTTACATTGGAGCAGCTAAATCAAACGTTGGGCATGGAGAAGCTGCAGCCGGTGTGACGAGTCTTGCAAAAGTGCTTTTGATGCTGAAGCATTCGAGCATCCCCCCTCATTGTGGAATCAAAACTAAAGTCAACCACAAACTCCCTGATCTTGGCTCGAGAAATACGGCAATTGCTACACGCCCTCTCTACTGGCCCCGTCCAGCGCAGGGTAAAAGGCAGATTTTACTGAACAATTTTTCCGCCGCGGGTGGTAACACGGCTCTCGTCTTGGAAGATGCACCCGATGTTCCCGTTGTAGATATACCAGATACTCGACGGCATCACGTTGTTGCAGTATCGGCAAAGACACCACTATCTTTACAGAGAAATCTGACCAATCTCGTTGAGTGGATCGATGCACAGGATGATCCAGGCAATTTAACCCTTGCAAGGCTTTCATACACAACCACCGCTCGCCGTATACATCACCCACACAGGGTTATGATAATTGCATCGGACCTCAAATCGGTTAAGAAGTCACTCCAAGAGTCGCTAGACCACAGCGAGGGAAATTTGAGACCAAAAGGAATCCCACGTTATATATTTGCTTTCACTGGCCAAGGTTCCCAATTTGCTGGCATGGGCGCGGACTTGTACTCACGACTCAGTGGTTTCCGCGCAGATATTCACCGATACGAGCAAATCTGTGGGCAACTTCAGCTCCCGTCGATCGAACAGCTTTTTAAGGAGCCAGACAGGGCTTTTGTCGAAGCGACGCCGACAATGCTTCAGCTCGCATCGGTATGCTTCCAAATGGCCCTATATCGTATGTGGGTCTCCTTCGGTATTGTACCGAGCGCAGTCGTTGGCCATAGTCTTGGGGAATACGCCGCCTTATATGCTGCATCAGTACTGTCTCAGGCCGATGTCATTAGTCTAGTAGGACGTAGGGCACAGCTCCTGGATAACTACTGTGAGCAGGGTAGCCATACTATGCTTGCAGTACGGTCCAATGCAAATGAATTGGAGACCCTACTCGGTCCTCCTGGAGCAACTTACGAACTTTCGTGCCTAAACGGACGAGATAATGTTGTCCTTGGTGGAACCAGAGCGCAAATGGATACACTACGTCCAACCCTAGGCAGGAGCGGCTTGTCAAATACACTTCTCAATGTACCTTACGCCTATCACACGTCACAAGTCGATCCCATTCTCGCATCCTTACAATCTATAGCAAATGGAGTTCGATTTGCGAAACCGGCATTACCTATCATCTCGCCCACATATGGCAAGGTGCTTACTCAAAGAGACGATTTTGGACCGGATTTCGTTGTAAGACACTGCAGAGCCAAGGTTGATATGCTCGGTGCATTGAATGCAGCAAAGGATATGCACTTTATCGAAGAGAAGATGATGGGTCTTGAAATAGGGCCAGCACCGGTAGTGATAAAGATGGTGAAGGAAATGATTGGGCCCTCTTTCCAGACGTTTGCCTCTAGCCGCCATGGCAAAGATACGTACAGGCTTCTTGCACCAGCCCTTAGTGCCTTCTATACCGCTGGTGCTGACATTGACTGGATGGCATATCACGCTGATTTTCTGTCGAGTCATGTAGTACTTGAACTACCTGCATACGGTTGGGACATGAAAGAGTATTGGATCCAGTATGTGCACGATTGGTCTCTGCGCAAGGGCGACCCTCCTCTCCGTGCGGAACTAATTAACCTTGAGAGCTCTTCTATTCACAATATCCGCCAGGACACATTGAGTGTCAGTGGCGGACAGCTCATTGTCGAAGCCGATCTCAGCCGCCCAGATCTTCATCCTATGGTTCAAGGCCATAAGGTTTATGGTGTTCCGCTCTGTACTCCTTCCGTATACGCGGATATTGCTCTCACCATTGGAGAGTATGCCAAGAGATTTCTAGAAGCGGGAAGTGGTGCTTTTGCCGTCGAAGTCGCGAATATGATAATTCAAAGTGCCCTGGTCGCCAACTCGGATGGAAACCTGCATGTGCTACGCACCGTTGCGCGCCTTGATTGCGAGACGAAAAGCATTTCCTGCACATTCTCCAGCATAGACAATAATGGCAAACTTATAGAGCAGCATGCTAACTGCCTTCTCCGATTATTCAATGTTGACGAAGCCCGGAATGCACTTGGTGCTTCTGCGCCGTACACGAAGTCTCGCATATCATCACTCAAGGAAAAGTCACGCAATTTTTGCAACACATTTCGGTACAGCAAGGCAATGATCTACAAGATGGTTGGACAGCTCGCCGACTTCGACTCGAATTATCGTGCGCTTGAAGAAATCACCCTGGACAGTGACGCCTACGAGGCAACTGGAAGTGTAAACTTTACCAAAGTACTAAATGAGGGGACATTCCACACCAATCCAGCCTATATAGATGCTCTCTCCCAACTTGGTGGTTTCGTTATGAACGCTAACGAAGCCGTCGACCTTGATAAGGAGCTTTTTGTCAATCACGGCTGGGGATCGCTCCGGTTGTTTGAAAAACTCGATTCATCGAAGATTTATACAACTCATGTCAAGATGGCTGAGGGAAAAGACAAGCTATGGAGTGGCGATATTACCATCATGAATGAGGATATTGTTGTCGGTATCTTTAGTGAAGTTGCCGTAAGTTCTTCTTATTACAGTACAGTCCTGATAACGTTAACAAAGTATCCAGCTCCAAGGAGTGCCCAAACGACTCATGCAATACATCGTCAATTCAGCGAACAGACGTACATTCAGTTTGACCTCAGGCAACCTAAATGCGAAAGTTGGACAGCGAGGCCATCCAGTCGAGGCCGTCAATACTATTATGAAAACGACGACGAAGAAATCCATCGTAGATCAACAGCTCACGGAAACGAAGGCTTCAATAACTGCCATCAACATCATTAGTCAAGAGAGCGGGATTGATATTGCGGATTTGACGGATGATACTCGCTTTGATGACATTGGTGTTGACTCTTTACTATCCCTCATGGTCAGCAGTAGGATCAGAGATGAGCTAGGTATCGACTTTGAGTCGTCCATCTTCTTCGACTTGCAAACAGTCGGTCATTTCAAAACATCCCTCAAAGGCCTTGGGGATAACGTCGAGAAGATTACCACTGTGACTGAAACAGTCCAAGAGGAGATTGCACCCATCAATGTCACCATGCCACACCCCAATGAAGGCAAGAATATAGTCGACATTTGGCCGAAAGCCTTAAATATATTAGCTGAAGAAAGTGGGATCAATAGAGTGTCGCTAACTGACGACACAAGATTTTCGGACATCGGAGTGGACTCTTTACTATCGCTAGTTGTCTGCAGTCGCATGCGAGATGAGCTCCAGCTCGAAATTCCCGATCAGTCGTTATTCCTAGATTTTCCTACAGTAGAAAGTCTACGGGATCATATCACCGGAGGACTTCCACCTCTAGGAATTGGATATGAGCTAAGCGATCCTGACGTATCTACGACCTCGAGCGATTCCGCATCGAGCACTCCTGTGAAGACACCATCTATAGAAGCTGAAGTCGCGTCAATGGGTGTCCCTGTACTTCCAGACTCAAAAGGACCAACTTTGGTGAAGCCAGCGTGGTCAATTACTCTACAGGGTTCTCTAAGGAACGCCTCAGAACGATTATTTCTGTTTCCCGATGGGTGTGGTGCCGCTACGTCATATATGAAGCTTCCATCGATATCACCCTCTACCGCAGTCATTGCGTTCAACTCGCCTTTCAAGAAGTGAGTTTCGTCAAAGAAGCCTATGACCACAAGAAGCTAACTTAATGTCTTTCTAGGGATCCGCACGAAATGATGAGTCGACCACTATCCGAAGTTCTTGCCTCATACGTGGAAGGGGTTCGAATACACCAATCTCATGGGCCTTACCACCTTGGAGGCTGGTCTGCTGGCGGTATTCTTGCATACGCGGCTGCACAAGAGTTTATTGCCGCTGGTGAGGAAGTTGCAACGCTTATATTGATTGACTCGCCTCCGCCCAACAATGGACTAGACAGGCTACCTCGACGGTTCTTCGACCATTGCAGCAAAGTGGGTATATTCGGTAAGGAGATGAATGCTATCGGCAGTCAGGATGACACGACACCGAATCACCTCAAGCTTCCAACATGGCTGATGCCGCATTTTGAAGCAACGATAGAACTACTACACGACTATCATGCTCCGCCGATGCCTCTAAATTCTAATGGTCCTAGGAAGGTGAGTATAATTTGGGCAGAAGCTTGTGCTTTTAGTGACCAATATGATCCTTTACCGCCTGCGAGCTCGGAGGCGGAAGACACAGAAGGGATGAAGTTCTTGACCGAGGAGAAGACCGACTTAGGGCCCGGGAAATGGGCTGAATTATTCCCTGGTCGCAACATCACTGTGGATGTAGTGCGTGGTCACCATCATTTCAGCATGATGAGAGGCCCAGGTGGGGAGCAATTAGGAAGGTTTATTCGTAAGGCACTTGGTTTGATTGCTTGATGGAGTTTTCGTTTCTTAACTTTTTCATGTTCCCTTTGCTCTTTTCTCGATTTAATTTTGGTCATCAGTACCTAGCCTACCAAGCACTTCTTGAAAATATATTAGCGATGAAGGATACACTCATTTCAATGCATTGGTCACATCGCAACTATATAAAGAGTATCTGTCGCATTCTCAAACTAGCTTTTGCTGAGCTGGTAGCAAACGCAAATTCAGAGACATGTTGTGAGAAATAATGAATCATGACACGTGATGTATCATTACATTGAAAAGGCCCGAAAGCATCGAAATTTGAGAAGAGGCCAAGTTAAAAAGGAAATTGATAAGCAAGGCTCGAGGAAAGCTTCCGCTGAGATGAGCCGACTCGATCTGAAACAAATGCAGAGCTCGGAACCAGAACATCATCAATAACATGAGCAACGCCACCATATATGAGGAGATCCGAGCGAATCATCTTCCCATCATTAACAAAAATCGTTCCATTTCGATCCACGCGAGTGTTGAGAATCGCACCATGCAAAGTCGTGAATTCATTATCTCCACTGCACAACATCTCTTTGTAAAGAACCTTGCCTGGAATAACGTGATAGCCAAGAATATTGGAAAGTTGTCTGGGCTCTAGCATGCGTAGTAAAGGGCCAAGTCTCTTCAATACGGTATTATGGGGTATGAAAACTGTAATGTCCTTCGAGCTCTCCAACATGGTTACCGAATGCGCCGTACTCAATATTTCCAGAAACTCAGTCAAACCGCTTAGTTCAGCGGTTAAGGAGATATTGTGTGGCAAAACCATGGATGAATTCAAAGTATGTAAGACACCATTTTCAAACTTGATGTCTGCCTCCTCGACACCGCCGAGAACCTGGAGCCCTGATTCAGATGTAATGTCGTTTCCTTTGCGATAGAGTTTCACAGCTGCGCCGTTGCTGACGTTGGTCAGGATAGGTGGACGTAAAAAGGTATGCACGACTTGAGGCATGCCCGAGGACGGTATCGAATTAGACGTCCATTCGCCATCCAGGACGTGATATGTCAAAAGAGCTCTCGCAATGAAGGGCTCTACTTGGCTAAGGTTGAAGCCCCATTGCGCAAGATCAAGGTAGGCTTGGTTGGTGGGTGCAAGTATAGTAATATTCGAGATTGAACTGAACTGGTGTAAAAGGTCGAATTGTTCGAGGAAGCCTTGAAAAATCGACAACGCCGGGTGGGAGGCGAGAATCGATTTGAGAGACTGAGCAGTCGTGGAGGCACACAAAGAAGGCGCAATAATTGTGATTAATTGAAAGACTTTCATAGCTGATAGCGAGTGGTTCTTTTCCGTTCGTGAAGTAAATAGACGCAACGGGAACGGAGTGGCATAGGTACACTAGATTCAACGCCAATGCGATCACGTGGGACAGTTCTTCTTTCTTTCTCCACCTACCTATGCGGGGTTTGCAGATGCAGAAACATTAGATGCATGGCACGTTTCGAGACTAAGGCCGAGTTACACGGCTTCTAATTGGCTTGCGAAAGCTAGAGGTATCGGTGAATGATATCTTTACGGCTACCGGTGTCCGATTCGCCGACGTCCGAGATACGTCTCGACCTCGCATTTCCCGGTTGCAAGATATTGATTGCCGAAATACGTACTATCGTCGCTTCCGCATCCTACACACTCTCCATCTAATGCAATTTCCAAGATGCTTTCAATTGCGTATAGCACATTCGTCTTTGTCACGTGTTTTCTAAACTTTTCGTCTATTTTTCATTCAACGGGGAACTCCTGTTGCAGGAATAGACGTTTTTCTTTTCCAACTCCGATTAGATTCGAAGTTCATTTAACACATGGCCAAGTGAACCCAACGGGCGCTGGTTTCCGTGAAGCCATTCTAATTAATGGTACATTCACTGGCCCTACCCTCCGACTCAATGCGGGAGATCGGGTCGAGTTCTTAGTTCGAAACCGCCTACGAAAAGATACTACCATTCATTTTCACGGCATCAGCCAGAGTACTTCGCCATGGGCGGACGGTGTACCTGGAGTATCCCAGCGCCCAATCAGGCCTGGTTCATCATACCTGTACAGATGGAAGGCGGAAGATCCCGGAGTCTACTTTTACCATGCACATAGTCGAGGACAGATAATGGATGGATTATATGGCGCCATTATCATTACCCCACCAAAACAGGCGGACCGCCCATTCCACATGATCAGCCGCGATCCTGTTGATTACACAGCCATGCGCGAAGCTGAAACAAAATTGCAAACTTTGATGATTTCAGACTGGAGCCAGTTTAGCTTTGAAAGGTTTTATGGGGTGGAGCGTGAAGCCAATATCGATTTCACCTGCATGGATTCAATTATCATCAACGGAGCGGCAAGTACTGGGTACATCTGACGAAATATATTTATTAATAATTATGACAGGGTTCTCAGTACTGTCTGGACCGCCAATCCCTCGATAATTTTACAAATCCACTAGTGAAAGCCATTCTAGCGTCCACGGGCGAAAAGGGCATCACTGACAAGGGCTGCATACCACCTCTTCAACTCTTCCAGGGAAACTTTTCCCTTCACCTTGACACACTTCCGCTAGAATCCTACAAGAAATGCACTCCAGGTGTAGGTAGTCTTTCTAACTTCACTGTGCCGGTACATTCAGGGGATAAATGGGCAGCGCTCACGTTCATCAATCCCGGCGGACTTTATCCTTTGAAAGTCACTATCGACAACCATCTTCTCCATGTATATGCAGTTGATGGTCAATATATATATCCGCAAAAGGTCGATCAACTCCTTGTAAATAACGGCGAGCGATACTCTATATTCGTGAAACTAGATCAGCAAGTTGGACGATACACAATTCGCATTGCGAACGAGTTACTTGGTCAGGTCCTGGGAGGCTTCGGTGCGCTATCGTACAATGGAGTAATGGAAGATCCTCCTAATCCAAGAGCTCTTATGAATTACGCCGGGCAACCATTGGTTCCGGATATTCGCCGGTTTTCCGAACTCGATGCTCGCCCCTACCCTCCGGTTCGCCCAGCTGCAGTTCCAGATCAGACTCACAAGCTCCTTGTCAAGAAGCTTGGCCGTCCCTATGGGTCGTATGAATGGACTCTATCTGGCGGAAGAGGTTACAATGTCAGCGAGGAGGACCTGGAAGCGCCGCTTCTTTTCCAACCCCCCAACCGAATTAATTCCAGTGAGCTCATTGTGAGAACTCGGAAAGGCGATTGGGTTGACCTGATCATTGAAATTGAGGGACCATTCGCACAGGCACATCCAATGCATAAACATGGAAATAAGGCGTTTGTAATTGGCCAAGGGGTGGGTTCTTTTCCCTGGGCTTCAGTTAATGAAGCAGCAAAAGAGTTGCCGTTGAGTACCTTCAATACGGTGGATCCACCGTATAAGGACACATTCAAGACATTAGAAGCAGTAAATAACAATGCGTGGCTAGTGCTTAGGTACAAAGCAGACTTTGCCGGCGCATGGTTATTTCACTGTCATATTCAAACACATCTTACTGGGGGTATGAGCATTGTATTATTGGATGGTGTGGATCATTATCCTCAGGTTCCAGAAGATTACAGGGAGTGGAACGGATTTGAGCAGCCAAGATAGTAACTTTCAGGCAGGGGACTCGTCCTACTTTCTGAAAAGCGACACCGGCGAAGCACCTAATAGTATCGACTTGTAAACTCAAGCTTAGGCCGAAATATACGAACAAAGACAGCCTTCCGTCTTCACTGCCATCATATACTTAGAATTTAGTCTATCTGTGGGATGATGAGATTGGGTAGCCTTCATAATGCATAAAAGTCTACGTCACAATTTTAAGGTCGCGTGTAAGTCATATTCTGAATAAAGTCTTTCCTCCGTCCAGCTTCAGTGTTTGAATAGTGGTATGTACTGCACTGTACTGCGAATTTAATCGCTCAATGGTAAAATTTGGCGTTTGTTCATGCGAAATCAATGTAAAATAGTTGGATGTGCTAATCTACATGGAGGCTTAGTAGCGTACGGGTGTTAATCAAGTGGTATCAGGTGATCTGCATTGAGGAGCCTGAATTGAGTCGACTCTTGCGCTAGGATTAGGGTTAGTGTTGGTGTCAGCTCGCTAAGTTTCATTTTGGGCCAATTTATCCTCATGTTGTTGATTGCTAATTGTATTGCCATCTTAAACCTGGCGGACCCTACCTTAACTCTTTATCATTTGTCTTGCCACCCAAAGCTCTGGTATACACACAAAATCATAATGGCGTCCGTCTTAGGGTAATTCTTCCAATCCGCATACACGCTCCAGCAGGACCCAGTCTTTGCTGATACGCTTGCTTCCCCGGAGAATTGCTCTTTTTGCAGCGAAGTATGTCACGAGAGACCTCGATTCAGCTACAATGCTAAATAATAGACTTGCTGAAGAGATTGAGAACAGACTTCATGGGAAACAGGAAACACATGGCAAATTGCGGAAAAAGGTAGGTGGTCGTTGAAATTCATAGATAGATGAGGTGCTAGCTTTGGGTTGTAGAATGATTGTCTCCAACGGATTATCGACACTGTCCCCAACAATGAGACCTGAAGTTTTAACCGTTTGGTTGGCGAGGTAATGGGGATATGGTTCGGCTCCGTACATACTTTGTCTATTGCCACAACGTATGCGCTCTTGGATCTGTATGCACACACTGAGTGCATCACGCCTCTCCGTTCAGAGTCAATGGGAGCGAAGCCTTCTAAATTAAACGATCCTAGCAAGTTACCATTACTCGACAGCTTCCCAAGTGAGACTACACGACTCAGTGCTTTCGAGGGCAATACGTCCATCATTTAGACCTCTCTTTGGGTTCAATTCAGTTAAGTATATTCATAGCTGGAGTGAGAAGGCAGGCACTCAGGCCAGTCACCTTCTGGGACAGTCTACGGATTAATTGTAGGGAGTGGGTCTGCATTCCTCACCGGAGCATGATGCGCGACGAATCCAACTTCATCGACGTGCTCCTCTTTCAAGGCTATAGGTTTTTCAAAAGCTCAGTTCGCTCAGCGCGGGACTCCTACATGACAGACACTTCAGACAAGTGGCTAATATGGGGAGTTGGACGCATCATATAGTACGTTAAGTTGTGATATGGAGCTTCCAATAGTGAATTCTGGGGAAACGGAACCTAATATATGAATTGTGATTTAGTCCTGGTAGATTCTACGCTACCGCTATGTTGAAGTAAATTGTCGCTCAGTTCCTACAAATGCATGACTGCGAGTTGAAGCCATTTAACGGGGAGTGGAGTATAGAGTGAAGGGGGACGATTTCGCCAAAGAGTAGCTTGAAGCTTGTAGCAAGGAAAATAGATTAAAGATTCATAGCGTAAGTGTCTAAGTGTGGCCGAATAAACAATTTTGGCTATTTTCTAGCTCGCTTCTCAACTCTTACAAGTCTGCAACAGGCCATTCCATATTGTTTTTGATAGCTTCATCCTGATCCGCAATAGGTTGATAGCCCAACTTTCTTATGCTGCGTGTACAGTGTAGTGTGGAGACACAGTATGCATGACGGCTTGCGGCTTGATTAGGTGGAACAGCCGTGAATCTCAGGTTCGGAAGTGACGCTTGTAGTGTGGAACGCCAGGCGTTAACCATTAGAATTTGAGTTTGAGTTGCAACTGACAATCGAAACGGAAGTGGTGGCGTCTTCGAGGAGTTGCTGAACGATATGTCCTCTGAGAAATCTACAACAACTTGTAATGAGTACGCACATTGTGATGGGTAAGTTATATGGTTCTATCATATTAGATCTTGGTGATGAAAACAATGTGAATGATGAGATCGTTTATCAGCGCTAGAGACGGCTAGCAAAGTATTAATCGTTTTTGTGGGCACAGAACACAAAACTAACAAGACGCATGTGATTTCTTGATTCGGTAGCAGAAGTTGAAGGCACAGCTACTGATACACGGATGTGCAGCTTACGTGCATGTGTGAAGGTAAAGATGGTTGCAACCAATACCGTTGAGAGTAACCGACTCCCCTCTGCAGAGATGTTATTATACAAATTCTTTCATAGCTGTATTCGCTGACAAGACTTTAGATCTAGCGTCTTTTATAGTCCTCTTATTATACCACTCAACCTTAACCGTGGAGCCCATTATTTTTTGGATCATCTAGCTCAAGAGAAAGCTCGTTTTCCAATCCCTCTGACACCTTTCATTCTGTGTTCAAGCCCAGCTTTAAACGAAACGTTGTTAGATTGCCGTCTTATCTGACTCCTTGTTGGTCAACTCTTTTTGCCGACCCATCGGAGTAATATTTTGGCAGGCCTGGGTAATCACTGATGTCTTCTATAGTTTCCCCCTACATAAGGGTATATATGTGCTTGCCTGGAATTACAACCCTAAATCATGTTGCGTACAAGTATATAATATAACGCCATTCTTGAGTTCAACGTATCCATTGGAATTCTTCTGTTCGTAATAGGACTTCCCTAGATACATTACTCAATATTAGAATAAGTTCTCCTCAATATTTCCTAAACCCACGGACTTCAGCCTAAACCCTTCAAATATGAATTTTGTTTGCTCACCGCCATGCATACCTAGCAATTGCAATTCACAAGCCACCCCACTAGTGGTCAAGTTTGTTCGTTACATCTACCATTCTCCTCCATGGATAAACTTTCTTGAAATATCTAACTGGCTCAAAAATGTGCAGTGCGTTTATGGAATCGTTACTTCTCTTCTTTATAAAACGGTCTATATTAGTATCCCAACCGATGTTCTTGTAGTGATCAAAATAGAGTCCAAACAGACCATCTTCTCCGTAGGCGCCTTCCCTCTAAAGCATCAGTCAGACTTAGCCAACATCCGAATAATTGATTCCGAATTCGAGATCTGAGGCCAGTCCATGACGAGGGATACTTGGAATATGCTACTCTTACGAAGATTTCACACAAGCTTGAGCGATAAAGGCGAACCAGGATTTCAGTGACTTGTTGCATAAATATGTGCTCTTTAAGAGGAAATGTGCGTATCGGCTGTTGAGCGGTAGGATGACATTACATATTCTCCGATATTGTAGGAATTGCTGCGATATGTGATTTGGCTTCGGATCGCTATGATAGTCAGCTGTACCAGAAAGCGGCCGGACAATATATATCATCCCCAAGATTTTACAATAAGAAAACAATTCTAGCATTAAAAGTGTGATTGGAAATGACGACTTCACATAATAAACTGTAAAAACTGGCGGTAATTGTTTAAAGTCTCTCCGATATAGTATATCACATTATCTATGAGCCCTTCTTCCGTATTGCGCAAGAAGCACATTTCTAGAAAACAAGGTCAATTGTTCTCTGTCTCTATCGTTGACAAGCGCGAAGTGGCTCGCAAACATCATGCATTCTTTCAATCGGCGTGGGAAATTTCAGTCCTTGTTTTCCTCGTCGGCTCCATAATTAAATGAAGTCAATACTCAATCGTAAACGCTGGTTGCAGGTGGGAAGCCACATCGGCCCGTGAACATCGGCCCCGGGCAGCTCAAGAGTAATACTCTAGAAAGTGAGCGTATGATCCCTTATCAGTTCTTATGGTAGAGAGATAGACAGCGTATTACTTGTAAGGATTTGCAGCAGAAGATAAACAGCGAGTCGTTCATAGTTCTAAATTTAGCCGGAATAGGAAGGTGTGATTGGTCGCCTAGCGCCTACAGTAATGAAGGGCGGTGGTTGGCCAGTGGGACTTCCAACAATGCACAATAGCCTTGGCTTGCAGCAGTGCGTTCCGATAGTTAGGTAGTATGCGGGGTTCTATCTGTGGTGGACCTCAATTGTACAGTACTGCATTGACTACAAATTCCTGTTTGCTCGCCGCAGCTCTCGATTTCGCATTTTGTCCATAATGCCTTCCCTTCGGTCTATAGCAAGTGTCTTTTCACTACTTATTAGTTCTCGGCTTCCCAAAGTTTTCTCTGCGTGTATCCCCGATGTCCCAAGCAAGCTGCTCTCCGATGCTGCTGTATTGAAGCATCCAGCAGTCGTCACCGCATTCAAAGAGGTGGAACTCAATCTCTCCTCTCTATTCGTCAACACCACTCGAGATGGGCTGAGTTTCGCCATCGTGAGTGCTTCAAGATTAGTCAATTCTCCAGCATGGAGAAATTTATGTTGACTTCAAACTCATTAGGTCCATGCTTCTGGCCCCGAGAAAGCATTTACCTTTAATCATGGCAGATTGAAGATGAACGAGACATCGCCAAATGGCACGAATGAAGTTACGAGCGATTCCATTTTCCGAGTTGCATCTGTATCTAAGAACTTTGCCATGTTCTCCGTTCTTGTTGTTGAGAATGAAAGCAAGCTACAAGAATCTTACCCCGACTTGACATTAGATACCCCGGTACGACTTGTCCTCCCGGAGTTTAGGTTACCTGAGAAAGACTGGGAAAATGGCGGAAAAGATATTACTCTGCTGATGCTCGCAAGCCATACATCTGGTATGCCAAGAGAAAGCTACTTCACACCATTCAATATGGTGACTGGCTCGGGAAAGGCAGATGCACCAACTATTGGGGCCTTATGGGCTGGGGCAACTCCTGCAAATGTTCTCGAGAGCGCGAGGAACACGAATCTCATGTTCGCACCCGGTCAGCGAGCGGCATGTGAGCAAAGCATCCTCTCGATTTGTGCTGAACTAATTGTCAAATTGTAATAGATTCTAATACTGGCATATCGATTCTAGCTTGTGAGTCCCATATATTGAATGCGACCGGGATTTGCTCCTAAGACTCACTCACATTCAGCCGCTGTAGTGTCTTACTACAATTCCCTCACAAATTCTAGCTTAACATGGTCTGAGCTTGCGATGCAAAACATCTTGACCCCGCTTAACATGAAACACAGTTTCTTCGGAACCATACCGCCGGGGCAGATACCTAACATCGGTGTCCCGGGAGGCCCCAACTTTGTCGATTTAGTAGTAGGCCTTGGGTATGATCCTGCGGCGGGAATGTGGAGCTCAGCCAATGATCTCTCAAAGTACCTGCATCACATTTGGCTTAGCCCGGATCCTTTACCACTCATAACTCTAGCACAGCGTCGCCGTACCCTAAGACCAACGGTCACACTCCCTGACGGGAAACAACAAGCTGGTCCAGGTTTAGAAATTGATCTGATAACCGTTTCATCTTTGAGCAATGACTCAGCATCACCAATAACGAAGACATATGCTGCTTACGGGAAGTCAGGTGATGGTGGTGGCTTCCACGCCTGGATAGATGTTATTCCAAACCTCGGATATGGAATCGTGGTACTTTCTCAACACTCGGGTCTGGCAGAATATCTTCGCATTGTACCGACGAGTGTGCGCGATTCTGTCCACGAAATACTTATGCCTGCCTTTGCTGAGTCTCTAGCGGGAAGGATGCAGGACCGATTCGGAGGATGGTATGCGGATGGTAGGGATGGAGGCATAATTGCAGAAGAGGTAGAGGGTACCGGTACAAATAAAACTACGTATGCGAAGCTTGAGGTCAAAGATCAGATACTGTACCTACGAGGGCTAACAGTAAATGGCACAAGTGCGTTGGAGGGCCTGGATCGTTTGGGATGGGATGGGAATGACGGGCCTAGATATTGGTCTACACCGGAGGGAGCCGTGCTTACGCCAGCAGAAGGAGCTAGTGAAAATGATGAGTTCGGTCCTAGAGCACAGGTCTGGAGGATGATGCTTCCTGGCCTGGAGGTCTGCGATTGGTTTGATTTTGATGGGTAAGCTTTCCCATTCAGTATTGAGCAACCTTCGTTGGGTTAGAAGTATTAATAGTCTTGGTGGATAGGTACACTGACGAAAATGGATGGCCGTTGAGTAAGATTGTACTTGTGGAAACCGGAAGTGGCGTTGAGCTGCATTACCCACCCTACGATATCATCATGTTAAGAAAAGATTAAACGGGTATATTGAAGGTTTCTGAACGTGATGGAAAAGTTGAAATATCATTGAATTGACAGTATGTTCTAAACGCGCTGTAACAACTCGCAGTCGCAACTCGCAGAGCTTGGCGCTACTGCTCGAGAATGTATATGCGCTGATGAAACTCTATATGTACTACCGTTGGCCAGCCTTTCTATATGGTACTACCAAACAATGGTATAAGGACTTACGTTTCTTTCAGTCATCAGTCATCTTCCACCGCCTTCTTCCCATCTGTAACCACGACATATGTGGAAACAATCTGACTTCGCCTCCGCTATTCCTCGGCGACCCTGCTCGGTAACTCTCCTCGCAATATTCCATCATGGTAGCAGAGACCGCTGATTTCTCAGTCACGCTCACAGTGAATCGGAGTAAAGTATTGACATACTGTTTGGCCTTTGAGCTTCTGTTTGACTAAATTGCAGAGTGCACTCTATGATATTAACATTGAGACTAAACTCTAAGGTTCGGATCGTTTAATCAGCCGTAACGGATCCTATCCGGAGACACAGAATCTTTCAATGCTGCTCCACTTTTTTCATATGCTTGCTTGCTCCATGACTTTGGTGGTGCACCTCTTCCTCCACCTCGCGCTTGACGCAGCGGCTTGACGTCTCTATTTGATGTTGGGCGCCTTGGTGTTGTGTGAAATGGCGGTGGACTTAGATGACCATTCGCGACATTAAAGGTCGTATTATCTACACGACTCTGCGGTTCGGGCGCAATGTAACCATTATGGTATCCGTTCTCGTCGTGAAATATATGTGGTATAGATGCTCGCCCCTTTCCTTTGTTCAAGGGCCGCGCTGTTGGTGCATACTGCTCCTGAATAGGTATTGGGTGACCTTGCTTTCGTCGAGGTACTAAAGAGAGGGGTTCGGAATGTGGAACTGGTTGTAGCTGAATAGGTGTGAAACCTTGCAACTTTTCTACTTCGGCTTTTTCAGCTACCCATGCTTGCTTCATGGTACGATATTTCTGGTTGAATTGCTGTGCGGTATCGTCGATTGCAAACTGCAAGATGAACTCGTCGGCTTCGAAGCGGTTCTGACTCTCGATTCTCCTCAAAACTTGGGGACAGAGTGGTAAGCTTGCAATTGACGCGTTGGTAGGCCGGATTAGTGATGCCACAAACTGAGGATCTCGATCAGGTGCCGTTGGTTGGAAATATATCACGTTATCGAACACCCGGGCAATCCAATTTACCTCTGTTTTAACTATCAATATACATCCATGATCGTGGAGATATATCACTGTGCGGCGAGGGAGAATGTCTCGGTACCCTGGTTGCTGGCGGAGCTGTATTCTGGGCTTCCTCGGCCCGTTAGTAGTCGAAGATGAAACGGAATGCATTTCTCTGCGTTCCATAGCTACCGGGTCCACTTCTTCCTCCCACAGCTGTACAGTTGCGGGGCCAAGGTCTTTTCTGTCGAGAATATGGTCTGGCTTCCCAGTGTGGGAGGTTTTGGAGTGAAAGACACCGGTCAGGGCGTTCATGGCTTTGCGGGTAATCTTGACGTACTTCTTTACTGCGACCGACTTTAATGGGAAGCTCATTGCGATGCGTTGATATGTAAGCTTGGATTGAACAAATCGTACGTCATCCAGACTGCGGAATGCGTAAACAAGACTAGGAATATGAGGAACCCCAGTGGTGGGATCAGAGAATCCCAGCCAAGGCTCGCTTGCTTGAGGCTTTTCGTGTTTCCAATAAGCATAGTGAGGAAGAATAGTATCTCTCTCACGGCGGAGATCTTTTTCACTTGGATAGCGATTATACGCTAGAGAGTAAAATCGTAGGTTTCCATCAAGATCCTCAAAGACTCGGAGGGCCGAACTCTGCCATTTCCCCCCCGCACGACTCCAATGCCATAGTTTGATAAGACCGAGCTCTGGTGCACCAATGTCTCTCTCTCCGGGAGCGACTACTGTCTGAAGCGGTTGGCCTCCGTCATCGCGTGAAGAAGCCTGTGTGATAGTAGCGTCCAGTATCCGAATAACTTCTCCTATGTCAATGCGACGAGCGACTGCGGGTTGAAGCATGAGCTCGATTAACTTAAGAATGTCGGCGAGGAACTGTTGGCTTCGTGGATCAAGATGCCGCACACTCTCTCTCAGAAGTTCCATGAATTCGATGATGCTCGGCTTGACTTCGGGGTCGGCCTTTGGTGCTGCTCGATAGAAGAATCGAGAATCCTCAAGCCTCGACCATCCATCATGTGAATGCCGCACTTGATCTAGTCCTGCAACATTGGATGATCCCTTCAGACCATCATGTCCCAGGACGACGAAAGCCGTAACTTCTAGTGCAATGCATCCAAGGGACCATACGTCATATCGCCGAGAGAACTGCCTTTCTCCGTTGACGACTTCTGGGGGCGCGTACGCATCTGTCCCTCCATTACTCCTTGCTCTTGGTGTTCGGTCACTCGTCAGCGTGAAAGCGGACTGCCCAAAGTCGGTGATGAGCCAAGTGCCGTCGTCACTTATCAGGATGTTCGCAGGCTTAAGATCAAAGTGAAAGCCGTACCAACATTCTATACTGGGCCCATCGGGTGCTCCTATTGGGGCGACATCAGTTGGATTGCCTGCAATCTTCGAGAGCGCTTTTGCAATTCCTAAAAGCTGTTCCCAAGCAGGGCAAGACGCCAGTTGTCCTCCTCTCGAATTTGCGTAGCCTTTATCGGGGTTTCGGAGGAGATCATCGAGATTCGTGTCCGCGAGCGGGAAAATGAGGTTGATTACACCTCCAAGACTGTAAGCCTTGATAAGCTTTACAATGTGCGTGTCGTTGTAGGTCTGAACGCTTTCTAGGTTTGCCCTTTCGAGGTGTTCTGTAAGGATCGATGGTTCGACGGCCTTTCTGGCAAACCTCTTTACGTCACTTGCATGCTACACCAGTCAGTAAATCCATTTATATCCACTTGCCATGGGGCAAATCCTACACGAAACTTCCTGTACTCGCCATAAATCTCAAAAGAAAAGACCTTGCCATGTGCACCTATGTTTGTCAACTGGCCGTCCTCATTCTCCTGCTTTCCGATCTCTATCTCGTTAATAAATGGTAGGATGGTACCAGCAGGGTATCGAGAGAATCTTCCAGAATCCATATGACGAACCGCAAATTGGGGCATAAAGGTCGCAAAGGCAAACGCGAAACGGCGAAAGCCATCTTGGTCGTTGATGACGAAGTTTCTAGTGTACGACCTTAAATTTGCCTCTTTAAAACTATTGGGAGATGCCTCTAGCCAGTAGTCGTTGAGGTCATGTTCCAGAAATCCAAGGACGAGAGAGGGATGCTCGACGTGAATTAGAAGACTAAAAAGGCCAAATGCAGTCCTCCTCGTATCCTTTGTGTCGCCTCCTTCCCCAACGATGGCTGGCCGTGAGTTCAAAGGTTGAATGTTGTCTGGATATCCCATGGCGCTGCGGTCCTGCCTACATGCCTCACATTTGCAGCCTAGAATCTCATCAACCTTTTCACTGCTCAGATATTTTCGTAGGCGGTCTAAGGGAAAAAAGCCATTTCTTGTCCCATTAGGTCTTTCCTCCTCGTACCGCAGGCGAAATATGTCGTTCCGTGCTGTCCGGCACGCCGGAGCGGCAATGCTAGCCATAACCAGCAGGGTCAAGGTACTCTCTCGTGCAAGAGATATGAAACAAATACGCCTCGTGGGCCCATAATAGCCCCCAAAAGGTGACGAGAAGGGTTGAGAACGAAATGATGGGGCAGAAAGAGGAGCGATCAATAGATGAAGAAGATGTAGGTGACCAGGGAAGGCAGGCAAGGTCATCGATTTCAAGCTGTTATGGTACAGGACATCTGCTCACATCTCTCACCAAGCATGTCCACAAGCCGCACATTTCTTTTGTGAATGCGTAAGTTGGACCTGCATTTTTTACGAGGCTCAGCGCTTCACAGCCCCGCAAATCAACACTCAGCCCTCTTTTACCAAGCCCAACTCGAAGACATCCCTTATCGTTGAAGCCGATTTGGAGTCATCGTTGCTAAGCATATAAGGTGTGTACACCAATGGATAAGCATCCCTGTCTATTTACGCGAAAATAAAAAGCCACACAAAGCCTCAGATAAGCTACGCGCCAGGCAACAAACAATCAGGCGGCAGTTTGCCTTCTCCTCGAAAAGTGCCTCGTAACTCCAACACAGCTGAAATACAATCTGGGACCCCACCCCCCAGGACTTTATACTTTGTCATCTGCTAGTTGAGCCTGCGAGCCAGTCCTTGAACGCCACCACTTCCACCGGCGACTTGGCAGGTCAAGGAAGAGCCAAAGACCGAGGGTGAAAGCCACAAGCGTGACCGTGAGCACCGCAAATATCCACATTTCGCCCGCAAAGTTTAATGAATGTGGATGGCTCGCTGAATTTACTTTCAGGTAACCCATGCTTAAGAATTGCTGCAGTAATGTCTTAGCGATAGCTCTCCTAGCAAATATTGGTTCCTACATTGCAATACAGATGACGGACTTACAGAAACAAAGGAAGCAGGCAGATAGACTATCGTCAAGATAGTGATCTTTTTCAGTATCTTCGCATCTTTCTGTGACTTTGCTGTGAGCATGACCATGTTCTTGTTGTCCTTCTCGGCGATCTCATTACTTATTCGCAACGCATCGAGTCCGCCGAAGGACAGGATATCCTGCATCAGTCCAGAAGCGCTCTTGGTCCTCTCGAGAAGATTGTCCGCTCTCGCTAGTTGTTGTTCCAGCTCCTTGAGAAACAGTCCCACACTCATTTGATGAAAACATTCGCAAATTCGTACATTGGAGCCCAGGATGAACTTTGCCATGTTCATTCTATCGTGGATAACTTGAACGTCCTGAACGTCTCCGTACTCGATCTTCAGCGTGGCACTTGCTTCTGAATCTCTTGGTCTTTCTACCTGCGATAGATGGGCTTTCGATATCTATATGGAATCAGACCCAGTAATCAAAGAGATTCGAAGTATCACACTCACAAGCCGCGCAAGTCTCGCTTCCCAGTAGCTCAAGTACCACCTCCATTGCCATGTGGAGTGCGAGAGCACAAGGATATGAATATCCTCAGGACCTGCGACTACCCCAGTCTGGGCCTGGGCATCTGTCAATCGTTGCTGAAATGATTTCATTGGATTGAAGATGATGAGATTGTTGGAACCGGTTCCTGCGTCCCGGTGGTGATATATACCCATCTGGCGAATAGACCACGGTTCGTCGCTCCCTTCCCGGCCATGTTGTTCAACTGTCCTTGCCAAGTAGCAAGACTCTAAGAGCAATTTATCGTTAGTTTGCTTGTATTTTACGATTGTGGGCATATTTGTGGTACCTGATGTTTGTCCTCTGGTGTATGAATGACAGCAGCCCAGGGAATCACTCATAGTTGTTGTCTGTTCACCGAACGCACATAGAACATCCAAAGCTACTGGAAACACCCCAATGTGGTGGAATAATCGTTTGATGCCGTTCGCCGAAATCTTGAGTTGGTCCCACGAGAACCCTTGAGGAATCAAGCTTCGCATGTATTAGCTGCTAGGACTCTTGTTGAAATAATCGAAGATCTACAATAACCGTGTTCCCTTAAATTCTGACTGTGATAGATATTCATCTAAAGAATCGAAGTCGGTAAAAATGTAATCTGTGATCGTTAAGCTCGGATTCCCATAAACGTACTTGATGCTTTGTTTACCTTTCACGCCCACCTCAATTACTTTGATGTGCAGCTGTTCGTTTGACACAAAGAGACGCTCCGTATTGGCGTGGAGAAGTGTTTCCGAGTATTTTGTATTGAAGAAATATGGGCTACAATGCTCAGAGCCCAGAGAGAGTGGATAAGTCTGCCAGGTGGCCATCCTAAATCGCGGGCAAGAGAGGTTGCGACACGAAATCATAAAAACACGGAGTGCAACCTTTTCATACTTTGTTCTCGTATATTAATTACTATTGAGTTTCCCAACTAATTATCTTCCTCTATCCCGCCTTGCACCGGTGTCCAGCGCCCATAAATCGTATGGGCTGATCAGCTGAGTCGATAACACACTGCGCCTCCGTAGGCTTTGGAATGACCCAAATGAGCCAATGAATGGCGTGACACGAGGTCACTATACAAAATCGCTCACATGTAGCTCCGGAAAGCTTTTCTTTTGGATATGCTTCAGCTCGTCCTAGAATATCTTAGTGAAAAATTGGAGTCGCTCATGGTAGAAAATTTACCTCTGTGAGGTACCTAAGCGCCTTGAACTTTATCTTATTGTCCCGAGGGATCTACAAGGTTTAGCTATGGCTGCTTGGCTGAGTCTAGGCCAAGTCAAGTACATCATAGCTCCAACTTGAACCAAACTCATCAGCTTTTCCGTTCACATAGTCTTCGAAGACAGTCGTGTTGATATATCTGTGGACACATGTCAAAAGACAAAGCATTGTGATCTTATGCGTCGTACCTTTTACTCAAGATCTGAGTCACATAGCTCAATGACGGAGAGGCAGACATGTCTTAGTAGTGTGGAAGTCCTTGGATAAGCCGAGGCGGATTTGACTATCAGACTACACCGGGGACCTTGCGTCATGTTGCTTATCTATATACATTGTAAGCCTTATCAAGTTGCAGAATGAAAGCAGAGCCGCAAGGCGTGCAGAACGAAAGCAACAACTCATCTTTGCCTTAGTGATGCGTTGTTCTTCAAATCAGGTTTGCAGGCATCCACTCTGCATGGCCGAAACGAGTGTAGCCTGAAAATGTCCCCGGTGATAGCTGAAGCAATGATGGTTTTAGAACTCGAGAAAAGAAAATCCTGGCAAGTCTCTCTTGGCTGCAGCCATTGGGCGCATCATTGGCGGGCAGCACTGCGCATAGCCGCCTACCACCTCGTATACCCCCACGTAATCAAAACACATCGCATTATGGTCTTTCATGATGGTTTTCAGCTTTACGACCGACCTCCGACCTGAGATATGATCATTTATTCCAGCCTCCATGCACCGATGTCTATATTCTAAGTTCATTTCGCATTTGACACACTCTTTCCACTTTTTTAACGGACCTTTGGGATGGGAAAATGTCATATAGCAGCCACACACAGTCTCTCGCACCACCGTCACGCGCACCTCGAAGCCGAGCGAAGGATCGCAATCCAACTACGTCAGAAACCTCCTCATATCGATTACAGGCCATATCAAGTATGAGAGAGCCATCGAGGGATAGTGCAGAGAACGAGCAGAGCTTTCTTTACAGCGATGGGCCCAGCATTCGTGTTGAGCAGCATGATTCAGCTCTCCCTGAAAGATCAACTCCTTCTGAAGTCACAAATACACGTCACAGCACCGGGACGGACATAACAAATGTTTCTCTTGTCGGCGAAGGACTTGCTCAAAAAGAAATGAAATTTGCAGGCGATGTACTTGAGAAGGTGACTAGTAACCGGACGAATTCTGATCCCATAAGTAGCAGGTCTCGCAGGACTACAACCTTTCCAAGATCTGATGAGGACAACTGGAGTGAAACAGGGACTAAGGTACACGTCCCTCGGCGCAACCTCACGGAGCTTGATGTCGCCGCGCTCATATTTAATAAAATGATTGGGACAGGCATATTCACTACTCCGGGCACGGTCCTATTGCACACAAAGTCAAGGAATATTAGCATCGCCCTCTGGACCGTAGGAGGTGTTTGGACGTCGATTTTCCTCCTTGTCTATCTCGAGTTTGGAACTGCGCTGCCTTTCAACGGAGGAGAGTTGATCTATCTGGACGAAATTTATTACATGCCAGAACTGCTCCTTACGATCCTGTTTTCAGGCTTCTTTCTCGTCCTGGGAAACTCTTATGGCAACTCGATATCATTTGCAAAGAACGTATTACTATCTGCCGACCTCACGAAAGCACAAACAACAGAGTTGGATACGCGACTTGTTCGGTTCGTGGCTATAGCCGTCGTAACCCTCGTCTGTCTCCTTCATTACTTCTCCAGCAGGGCAGGCCTCTTCCTCAATAAAGCGCTCTTCTGGTATAAAAGCGTGCTACTCCTTATTGTTTTTGCTGTTGGAATGAACTTCATGCGGAACAACGGATCGCAATGGAACAATTACAATGGAATGGTAGAACGAGGTAGCTCGTTAGATTGCTTAGCAGCAATGATCTCGATTTTTTATACCTACCAAGGTTGGGAAAATGCCAATTACGTGAGTTAACCGCATTGATCGCTCTTTCTTCAAACTAATATCTCAGATTGCGGGGGAAATTCGGCACCCAGAAGGTGGAACACCAGCAAAAACACTAAAGATAGGCGCATTCCTAGCCGTCGGATTGGTTTGGTTTCTCTACGTTCTCGTCACCATAGCTTACGTAAGTCCATATATCTCTAATTAGGTCGTATTCATCACTTACACTACGAAGTACCTGGTTCTCGATTACGATTCAATTACAGATAAACGCTCAGATCTAGGCATGGCTTTGTACTTTGCGCCAAAGGTATTTGGTAGCTCTTTAGGGATGAGAGTGTGCCTCGCCATATCCGCGTTTGGGAATGTACTCGCAGTTACCTATACGTCCACTAAAGGTATGCTCATGAGACACGACCTCATTTGAATTATGTTGAATATTATTGCAGTAAAGCAAGCCATTGCCAGGCAACGAATAATACCATTCTGGCAATTCTTCGAGAAAGACCTTGACGCCCCGAAGGGAGCCTTGGTTCTTCACTGGATATCCACGGTCGTCTTCATTTCCACCTGTCCCACAACTTCTGATGGGTACATATTTACTACAGGTCTCTTTACGTATGGTCATCTAATATTTAGTGGTATGCATATCATTGCCATTAACTGATAAAAGATATCTAACACAATATAGGTTTCGTGACGATTGGTATCTTCTGGCTTCCAAAGCGTATGGACGAGCATTTCCGCTTTACCTTCTTGAAATGGAAAAGAGTTCTTGTGCCCGTAGTTGTAATTTTCATCGGTGGTAATTTGATGATTGTAGTTCTCAGTGCAAGATCTCGTGTGCCAGGAAAGATACCGCGTGTCTGGTGGCCAGCAACGATCCTTCTCATCCTTCTTGGCAGTTTCACGTACTGGGCAATCTTGATGCTTATGAAGATGGAGATTAATACACCTGGGCATGGAGACGAGAGTAAAAGAAGCATTGGAAGCCGCATCGGGTTCAAAATACAGATTTTCAAAGCGGATGATATACTACCAGAAGGTGCATCACACGAAATGGAACTCGCGATGGTGCGGTCAAGGCAGGATGGAACAAAACGCAGGGTCGTGTATGAAGTGAGACCCCTCCTCCACGAAGTTCTTTTAACCCCCTTTGCTAATAATCAAATAGTTCAGTGGTATATTCAAGTGGATTGGTAAGGGAGTTACAAGGATACAGAATTTTTGCGCTAAATACTTGTTCTAGATAGTTTGTATGAACCAGCAGGATTGAAATTTGAAACCCCGTTAAGGAAGCTGGCGAAGGCAAATGTTGGTGCAGTACATCAATGACTAATGTCAACTCTAAATAGGTACAGAAAGGGAAAAGAGTGGCCCAAATCATTGGTATGGGGCATGAAGAAGTAGAACAAGGATCTCAAATACTTTAAGCAGTTGCACCAGATAGAGTCAAGGTATAGTCCAGCCCCGTGTTTACATCGCTCGTGAGCGAGAATGGATCGTATTGAATCAGCGATGGGGTATTTGCAACAACAATAGCCGCCTCTTCCGAAGCCGTGATTGAAGTCGAAGCAGAACCATTTGCGAAGTCAATGTATCGTGTAGTACCATTGCTTGTGTTTCGAACTGATAAAGTAGCAGTGCAGGTCCCGCCTGTGGTGATTTTAGCTGTGACGACTGCAGTGCCAGATTTCGTGAGTGGAATAATGTTGGCTCCCATATAGCGAGGCTGACGGGCAGCCTTGACCTTGTAAATGCTGTTACTCTGGGAATCGAGGTTGGCGTAGTTCAAGGCCTTCCGTCGTTCTAGAAAGACG
Organism: Melanomma pulvis-pyrius CBS 109.77; assembly: GCA_010093585.1. Taxonomy (NCBI): domain Eukaryota; kingdom Fungi; phylum Ascomycota; class Dothideomycetes; order Pleosporales; family Melanommataceae; genus Melanomma; species Melanomma pulvis-pyrius. The sequence goes on from MU001857.1 coordinate 73,442, forward strand.
GATTGAGCAGTTGGGTGGCCAATGTCAACGAAAGCCATGCGTGCCCAGTATCGGCCTACAACCCTCTGAATTGAATTCGAGGTTGACAGGCGTGCGAACGCGTGAAGGGGAGTCTCATTGCTGCCTTTGCTGTACTGGGCGAAAGACTCGCGAATAGTGTTGGAGCCGAGTCCGGTGAAGTTGTCCGGGTTGTTAGTAAGATAAGAGAGAAAGGGCCAAGCTTCATAGTAGTTGCCGGAGTTGACGGAACCGTCCACAATCACTTGAAAGGAGTCCCCAATGACTTTCTCCAGATTGATCTCTGTGAGCGTGGTCGACTGCCCGAATTTTGACCTCCCATTCTCGCAAAGAGAAGATGTTTTATACGTGTCTGCAAACCACTCTGCAACCGTTTCCCACCACGCTCCAGTCCTGCTTTGGTCAACCCACGTTCTTGCGTGGTAGGTCAGTCCATGGCCGTATTCATGAACTGTCACTCCGGGAACTGTAAGGTACGTTTTGACCACCTCCAGCCAAGCCATTCCAGTGTCGAAATCTGAGTGCATTACCCCAGCTGCTCCCTCCAACGCGTCCACAGAGTAAACGTTGACCTTGGTCCATGGCCCATCAGCGTCGCTATCATCGTTGAAACCAAGACCAGAGGAGCGCCAACCCAAATCGTCAACGAAGCAGCTGTAGGCGCTTTCCAGCATGTTCAGAGTATCGTTGGCTGTCGATGATGTTGCTCCGTAAACACGAAAGTGTGCTGAGTCTGTAAACGTGATTCCTCCAGGGCCAATTTTGGCATTTGATGTGAATGACGCGGGCGGCGCTATAGCGGCACGTACTGGCGTGCCGAAAGGTGTTGCAGCGACAAGAGTGTGACAAAAAGCGATGATTATAGTCTGTTTGAAAAAAGCCATGCTTGCCGTTGGTGAAACAAATGAAAAGTAAAGTGAATGAGTGACTAAAATCACCGATGTTGAGGAACGGATTTGGGAGACGTGCAAGCAACAAATACTTACTAAGTGAGGAAGCAAAGCAATAATTATTCCGTCTTGAGATTGGGTGTATCATACGCTTTGGCCGCCAAGAGAACTAATGTAGATTAAGATGATAGAAGTTTGAAACAAATGAAAGCGTCCCACACTGTTTCAGCGCGCGGACCGGCCCGATAGGACAAGTTACAAAGCAAACTCGTTTCTATTCTTGAATAGATTTATACCTACAACGGTTTCCAATGCAATCTCAAAATCTAAACTCGGGCTACATTAGCAAGTGCTTTGACAATTATCCGGAACGGAGAATCGACAGGACGGATCACATGTATTACAATGCTTAAAGATAAGAATCTCTTAAAGGGTACAGGTATGAGACAGGGACTACTGTACACATGAAATTAATGTGGTGAAAGTGTATACAGCCTATTTAAGATGAACGTGGACTTGAAAAAGTCGTGATCTACGTATCGACACATCTGGCGCATGCGAAGCACGATCTGGTGAAAATAGCTACTAGCCTGAACGTCCCACGCGGTTTAAAGAATTATCAGCCGAATTCATGCCCCATCTCGAGTCTTCATCTCCTTGTGAGTACCTCATTTGGGAATGACCAACCAATTCAGCTCCTTCAGACTCGTCCACGTCGAGTTCAATCTTCGATATCCCTTGGGCGTCCGCCCATTGCCACCGTACCTCGTCAATGAGCGGCAATAGTCGAATTTCTTGTTCTGCCAATGCCTTCTCTCGCTCGAGTGCTTGATATGATTGGTCATTCTCAAGGAACTCTTCTAGGCAGTTGAAGCAGGAGCCAATGCAGGCAAACAGCGGCGTAGTGATCCATTTCGTCCATGGGACTGGGGATTCGCGAGTCCTACTGAAGTTGAAAGATTCGAGCAACGAGCAGCGCTCTTGGTGAGCAAGGGCCACGAAGCAAGTTAAGAATAAGACGAAAAGCCCAATTGTAGACGCGATAAAGTATATTATGAGTAGGACACCCATCGGACTTGCCTTCTCCTTGTGTATGGAATTATTCACGATAGTTACTATTATTAGAACCATAGCTAGGAGGAAATATTGGCCAAAGAAGTGCAGGAGCACGTAGCTGACGTAATATGATAATCGCGCTGTGCTGATGCTGCGCCTGTTTAACTTTGCATATTTCTGGAGATCTTCGATGAATTAGCGAATTTTGCACTAAATCAAGAGTTCTAGCACGGTTAATACGTACCGCAGGCTATGAGATAGAAGGCTGTATTTGGAACGGGTTCAGAGTGTGCATGTTCGTTCCCATTAGAAAAACTGGGTGAGAACACCGTGTCTGCAGAATGGTCTGGGATAGCAGTAGCGGTTACTGTAATAGGACAGTCGTATTCGAGATGCAAATGTTCTGCTTTGTGTCCGTTGAACTGCGTTTTCTTCCCTTTGAATGTAGTAATAGTGTAGCCCAGTATTAATAATATCTTAAAGGCCTCTATTCTTTCTAACACTAGTAGCAACTGTGTATGCAATAACACTACTAGCAAAGATCCTATATGCAACAACAATGCAGAACACAACACTTGCGTTGCAGACCTAAACTAGTCTCTAATTACAGCAACTGCTGCTCTTGCTAGCTTTAGTTCCTTCTTGTTTAGTTTTGTTACTAACATGCCCGTGTGTCTTGCGTAAGCCGCCAAGAGCTTACATAAGGGGGTCCGTTCGTGGCTTACATAAGGGGGTCCGTTCGAGGCTTACATAAGGGGCCAGTATCGTGAAACTCGATGGTATGTTGTCATGGAGGATGGGATTTCATGGCACTGGTCCTGGCGGATGGGGTTTCATGGCACTGGTCCTGCGCGGATGGGAAGGAAGGAGGGGCAAGATTGACAAACCTACTCGTCACGTGTGCCAAGGCGCTATACTCGACCACTGTACTAGTGGAGAGGTTTTGGCCATCAATTTTGGGACGAGGGATAACAAGAAGAGTTCTGTGCTCTGCTTGATCCGGCAGGGATCCTCGGGGTAGTCGTATATTCTCAACCTCAAGTAACATTCTTAGCTGTTTGTTGTGTGTACTAAATCGACGCTCAAATCTCCGTCTCGGGAAAAGTATGCTAATAGTATTGGCATCCTGCACGGGAACGGAAAGACCACGGCTAGTAAGATCCATGTATTGCCCAGTCTGCAACTTGTGACCGCCTGGCTCTTCAGGTATCCAGCGTAGCAAATTGTCCCCGGCAGGAGCGACATCTGAGCCAGGATGATAGAAGATGGAGAACGGGATTTTTTCAATACTTCGAAGCATGACCCTCATTCGATGTGCGCGCGGATAACGCATCACCAGACCCGCGTCAAAGTCCAATAGATTTGCCATAATGATGTGAAGATCCTCGCTTTTAGTTGTAGACCTGACACCGAGTTCGTTCCAAATGCGCACCAGAAGTTCGCCGTGATGCCGCGCTTCTTTATTCAACGAGGTGGAGAAGAGGCCAAAATTGCCAAAGGAACGGCTAGGATTGGGAAATGCAGGATGATAGAGGTCGTTGTCGTTCTCGTTTTCCGCACTATCCACAATACTTTCATTCATGCGTTGTAACATGTGCCAAACTTTTCCATACAACGTCTTAAATACGTGGAGTTGGATTATATTGTTGGCCTGTGGGAACACGAATCCTCCTGCGAATGATGGGTGTCTGGGTCCGGCTGGATTCCAATTGCTGGTCACATTCACTGAAGTGTCTCCCAGTTGAAAGACGCATTCGCGCCCGAGTGCACCCTCCTGGAATGTCCAGCTTCGTCTTGACCAAGTTCCAAAAGCAATTCGAGCCAATGCATCTAGTGCATCCAGCTCGTCAATCTGGGGATCTGGAAGGGCGTAAGTGTATGCACATATTCAACATCTGTTCCCTAACGTACTCTCAGAATTATGAACTGATGACAGACTCAGCAATTCAGCGTCCAATACCAAGACCTGGCTTGCTCCTACATAGATGGTTGCCATGTCGTTGATGGCCGAAGTCCTAAGGTCGGCGAACTCGTCTCCAACCGGTATGCACAATGTGTCCATCCAGAACCATGAAGTTGTTTTGATGATATCCGTATAGGCGGCATCGAACTGCCTGCCAGCCATAGTGACGCCTATTTCGTATCTTGGGAGCTGGAGATTTCGTAGCCATGAGATTAGCTCCCGCAACGTGCATATAGGCAGTGCATTGTCGGATGGATTTCCAAAACCATCGGCCCAGACGTGCGACAAGGCAACGTATCGAGTTGCGGTTGTACGCTCGCAAACCAACATCTGTACCTGACCGTCGCGTGATTCGGCAAGAGAGATGAGGGGCACCCGACCTCGACTGATGATAGACATGATCTGATCTATGGGAGCAGTAATCTCCATGCAGTCGCAATCATTGTGAGCATGCCTAATCGGATAGTTGTCGATCTGAGCATTGTCGGCAACACATTTGGGTGAGCTTTCGCATAAAAGGTGAGGTCTGTGTGCTGGTCTCTGTATAGACGCAAGGTATCCGCAAGTAGGATAATCGTAAGAATGTAGGAGTTGTTTAACTTGATGTGGACACCAGTTATTATTTAACATACTGTTGGCCAGAGCTTTTGCGGATCCTGTTGGAGAGCCAGATGAACTGCTCATTGGGTATGGGTTGTAAGTACGAAGAAACCGCTCTCTATAAGCAGAGTAAAGCGGCCAAGCAGAGCGCGCTTCAGCTCCGGGAGTGGTTTTCATCTTGGCTTCGATAAACTCTTCATACTCTTTACGATCTGGAAGAAGAATGAGAGACAGCGAAGAAATGAGCGTCTGAATTGCCAAGCACGTCGTGGAAAGGAGCGGTGTAATTTCTTTTATGGTCGATTCGATCCGGGAGCACCAGTCCCTAGCAGAGTGAAGGACTTTTGCAAATTGAGCAAATTGGTCTTGGTGATCTCGAAGACCAAGCACGCGCGCCCTGTTGCCAAACTCTTGGAGCAAGGGCTGCAGACTATGGCTACTGATGACATATGTCCCCGGTTCCGTTTCCAGTTCGAAGTCTACAGGCGCGATAAGGCGATCTAGGAGCTCAGACAGTAATCCAAAGTATAGCCATGACTGCAGGAAACGGTCGATGTCCTCCGTCGGTCTGTCTAGATCAATGACGTCGTGTTTGATGAAATGATGGCGAGCGTAAAACGTATGAAACCCGGCGAAGTCATATAGGATGATGTCGGTCACGGGGATGAATCCAGACTGTTGAGTCCGTCTCTCATCAGTATCTAGTAGAGGCGCGTGTTCGTCCATGAGGGGATGAGACAGCTGTGCAGTCTTATGGCTAACTAAAGGCGAAAGAGTTATCCGCAATCCTTCCGCATGCTTCCGCATGAAAGAGAGCGAGTCAACTGAAACTGACACCGGAATTTGGAGTGTATAAAGAGTACATCTTGATGCGAACAATTCTTGGAAATGGAACAGAAAGTCCTCGTCGTTTCTTATCAGCTCGAGGTTGCTTCTGCCTGCGGCTGAAACGGCTGTGTATCGATTCACTTCGATTCAGGTTAGCCTCTCGGTTGAAACTATGTACTAACCTCTTTGAGATACGCGCGCTTCGGCACAGGCAGGCACTATTGCTCTCAGAGTATCTCTGGGAAATGGATTACCAAAATATGAGACATAAGCCTTAATTGAAGCCTTCTAGTGGAAGAGTCATTTCCGTTTTAGTCCGAGTATCCAGCGTGGTGAGAGTCCTCGGATAAAATATATCTATAGTGGCTATTGATTCGCCCGTGCCAACACGCCCGCCAAATCCCTTGCCGGATCCTCATTTTCTACAATCCCCAATACCGTAGTGGGTTTTTTGTAGCCTAACAACGACAACATCTTGTCGCTCATATCCAATGTCTTGCTCCTTGGCACAGCTAGAAACTGATTTTCCTCTGTGCGCATCGTTCCTCTCACAAAGAAAAGCCCATGCATCTTGCGCACGGAATTAGGGACTGAGTTGTGACCTCCACCGTGATAGCATGATGCCAGAAAGATGAGTGCAGAACCTGGTGCCATCTCTATTCATCATTAGAATAGTAGGCAAAGCGCTAGAAACAAAAATTCGGCTTACCAGCGAAGCAAACTTGATCTGTCGAAGGCCTTCTCTCATCATCCCACCGATGGCTCCCCGGCACAAACATCGTTGCCCCATTTTCCCTGGTTGTCTTTGTACCCGCGATCAGGCAACCAAACTGGCTCACTTTGCTCAACTCAAACCGCCCTCCGTGTCGGATACCATGAACATTATCATCTCGATGAAGCGTCTGTCTTGGGGCCCCGTACCCAATGTGCAATGTGATGCTGATGCTCAGCAAAGGATCAATCACATTTTCCTCCGCCATGTCCTCACGCCACACCCGGAACTTATCCTGCAGAATTGATGTCCGCAGGTTGTCAAGGACCGGGGACTCGCAGATCCTAGCGATGGTGGGTGACTTTCCCACGAGGCCGGAGACGACGAGGGTCTCCTTTGGAATTATGTTTAGGGCGCTATTTTCTGTCGTGTGTGTCTTCGCTTTGTAGGCTTCAATCTCGGTATCAACCGCGGCAAGATCTTCGGGGCGTACGAGATTCGTGATGATTATACCGCCATCGCGCTCGAGCACGTCGAGGATATTCGCGATCGGTGCTGTCGATGGGAGTGATGCGATTGATGTTTTTGGCTGGTACGAAGGGGAAATTGGTCGAGGAGATGGAAGTGCAGTGCTCGAGGGGATATGAGAGGCCAAAGTTGCTAATGGCTTAATGTGGGTCTTGAGTCGTGAGGAAGCAAACTTTTGAAGGTAGGAGATGAATATGGGGTTGTAACTAGCGCCTGGTACAGCGAAGTTTAATGAGTTTCGAGCGAATACATGATGCTGATGCCAAGTGCGCACAACAGAAGACATACTGGAGTTTTTTTTTCAGCAAACTATGCGCGTAAAATAAACAAGATATGTACTTGCTAGAAATTTATCTACGTTCAAGCCGTATTTGAAGGACGCTAGCAGGTTGTAAGTTGATGATAGTATAGCGGGGGAGCGTTTGCGCTTACCGAAACGGGATATTTTATCCCTCCAAATCGAGCCTTGAATTGACTTGCTAATAAGACAAGTCGCGGAAAAGACAGCCACGGAGATTTGGCGCAAAACGCAGTCCAACTTGTACTACTTAGAGTTGTGTCATTTCTAATGATAGATTTAGATCGGATGCTTCGGGCCGGATCAAGTGTTGTCAGTTGCACTATCTTTCTACGTGCAGCTATCAAGATGTAGAAGGGGTCACCGTTACCGCGAGAACAGACTCTGATTTATTATGACACTTTGTACACTAGTCTAGAGTGTACTTATACTACATTGAACTTGGCCCATTTCTTACTGAAGGCGTAGTTGCGCTTTCAACTTGTAGAGGCAGGCCATCGCTGCAATTGGATAGTACAGTGCAAGACAGCCTTTGGCTACAGGCTAGATTAGAGTTTAGTACGCGCTGTTTGTCTCATAGACTGTGTTTCATCGACTGGAGAGAAGGCGAAAAGCCTGCCAGTGGAATGCCATTAATCTTCTCCAGAGAGCTACTGCATAAAGCGATGTTGTTGAGAAAAGGCGAAGGTAATTTTATCTGTTGTTGAGCCTGAACCAATGAGATCACCGTTAGGTGGTGCAGTGAACTGAGATGGCATAATTAGATGACTTGCTTTTCTAGATAACTTTTTATTTGATTATCTAAAATAGAAAGGCCAAAGCAGAGAATGTATCAATTTATTAGTTATTCTTTCAAGTAATCATTCTACGGCTTTCCTTCTTTTCCTCCAATTTCTTTTTCTTTCTACTTTTTATATCCTATTATAGTCTCTTTTACTTTGCAAATGCCTATGATTTTATTACAACTCGCGAAATTCACATCTTCTCTTCCTTTACTCCGAAATCGGAGACTTGGCTGCGCACCGCAGATCTCTGCAGCACGGGCAGCTCCCCGCCAACCCACACCCATCGAATGATTTCCATTTGAACGAAATCCATCATAGCACATGTCAAATTCTTAAGCCGCTTCACTCGCAATTCCCGCTCTCGCTCTGCAGCACACGGGATTACTTCCGGCGCGGCGACAAGCCGTCTTCAGCCATAGAAGCTTGTTGCCCGGCTAAAGTCTTGCGCGAAATGCTTTTCTAAACTCCACGCCATCATGGCTATGATGTACAATGACTCTGGTGATACTTTGAAATTCCATACAGTTCAATGCCTTTGTGAAGACGCTCCATGGGTCTTGCTGGGTCGCTCGACCGGGGATTTGCAGGTCGCATTCTCTCGGGAGAACTTTCACGACCAGGTACGAGGAGCTCTGATTGTCGCACGTACGCTTATAATCTGACCCGTTGAACAGGAATGCATCTATTTTGCTAATATATCTCCTAATTTGGCGTCTAGGAAGATTGGCTGCTTCTCCCGCCGAAAGCTGCAGTCACGCCTCGTTCTATTCGAATTTCCATCCGTCCTAACAATTCGCAATAACTGTTAGCATGCTGACTTCCACTTCATATACCGGGAATATCACTCAAATGAGCAGCCATCCCTGGGCGACCCAACTCGGCGCATAATCGCCCGCTTCCTTCTGATATTGATGAGGCTCCGGGTTTCCAAAATAACGCAGTGGGATGCAAATGCACGCCATTGGTCGGAACAATCCTATTTTAATCTACCAACACATACAATTAACTTCTACGCAGGTGCGATAGTATAGAGAGCTGACGCTAAAATCTCACCCATACTCAAGTCGGGTTAGAGCTATATGAAATGGAATCCCTTATAACGTCTTCAGGGCCCGCTCTGCTGGTCAGTTTCAAGCTTCTCCATCGACGCGTCGCATCGCATCGCTAACATGGGACTCATCAACAAGATCAAATCCGGCCGACCAAAGGGTCCGGCCGGCGACCGTGTTCTCTCCCGCATTGTGGACGAAGATAAGGTGTCCTGGATCCGGAAGCCGAATTTGCGAAGCCTTTATTTCATGCTTGTTCCTGCGGCTATTGGAATTGAGATCACATCGGGCTTTGATTCGCAGTTGATCAACGCGCTTCAGATCGTACCGTCATGGATCACATGTATGGCTCTGTAAACTGCATTGCAGTACACAAATAATTTCAGCTAACTCTGCCTTCTAGACTTCCATCATCCGGTAGGTTCGCTGAAAGGAATCATCGCCGCAGCGTACTCCCTCGGTGCCATCCTCTCCCTGCCTTTCATCCCCTGGGTTGACGACAAAGTCGGCCGTCGCGGATCCATCTTGGTCGGTTCAACTATTATGGTGATTGGAGCTATCATCCAGGGTCTTTCTACACATGGTACCCCACCTTTCTTCTCCATTATTGGCCATCACTGATAAAATATCCCTCAAGTCGCCATGTACATCGTCGCCCGCCTTATTCTCGGCTTCGGCATCCCCGCCTGTATCGTCGCTGGTTCGTCCCTAATCGGCGAGCTCGGCTACCCCAAGGAGCGCCCCGTCCTCACCTCCCTCTTCAACGTATCCTACTTCGTCGGCCAAGTTATCGCTGCGGGTATCGTCTTTGGTACCAACAGCATCAAATCTAATTGGGCCTGGCGTATCCCATCCCTCCTACAACTTGCGCCTTCACTACTACAAATCGGCTGCGTGTTCCTGCTACCTGAAAGTCCGCGCTGGCTTATTAGTCATGATCGTTTAGAAGAGGCGGAAGCTATTCTCATCAAATACCACGCAGAAGGAAATCCAGATTCGGATTTTGTCAAGGGCGAGATTGAGCAGATTCGTGCAACTATTCAGCTGGAAGCCGACGCAGCGAAGAAATCGTGGCTGGATTTGCTCGCGACCAGCGGGATGAGGAGACGGACGTTGATTACGTCACAATTAGGGCTGTTTACTCAGTGGTCGGGGAATACGCTTATTTCGTAGGTTCACAACTGACAGCCAGTTTGATACTACGGACTTGTTACTTACTGTCTTTATCAGCTACTTCTTCGGCGACCTCATGACCATGATCGGCATCAAGGACAGCATAACCAAGCAAAAGCTTAATGTCGGATATGCCTGCTGGTCGCTCGTCACTGGTGCCTTCGTCGCGCTAATCGTAACTCGCTTCAAACGTCGGTCACTATACATGCTGTGCACGCTCTCTTTGCTGGCTGTGTACACGGGCTGGACAATCGCCATGCAAAAGGCGACAACGGCGGAGAAGGCCAAAGGACATAACCAAGGAGCGAGCATTGCGAGCATGTTCTTTATCTTTGCGTATCAGCCTTGTTATAATATTGGGTTCAACGCTTTGACTTATAGTAAGTTTGGAAACTTCTTTTTCCATTCTCCACTCGTCTGCTTCCTGCAGTTGGTTCTGGATACTCCCGGCAGGAACCCCTTCCCATCTTTTTGCCTTTGCAATTCTCCACGCAACCATCTGCATCCTATTTTCCCTTTCCCTTGTCATTGCTACCTTCCCGCAACACAACTACTCTATTCCCTTTCCCATCTCCTTCCCAGCTCTGATACCATCACTCCCTATGAAATCACGTATTTTTTCTTCAACAACTCTAGTCCCCACGCAACCACCCTGATTCCAATATCCGCTCCGTGTGTGTCTACTACCCCTTGCCTACCTCACTAACCTGTCCCTTCTAGCGTACATGGTCGAAATATGGCCATACACCGAACGCAGTCGCGGGATCGCCGTATTCCAGCTCTTTGGCCGCTTAGCAGGCTTTTTTACAACATTCGTCAATCCGATCGGACTGGAAAATATTAGCTGGAAATGGCTGATTGTTTACTGCTGTTGGCTTGCCTATGAAGTTGTCTTTGTTTGGTTTATATTCCCCGAGACGGCGGGACGGACGCTTGAGGAACTCGCTTTCTGTAAGTGTGGGGTTTTATACTTTTTGTGAGGTGAAGGGAGGAGAGACGGCGCGCAACGGATTGTACCTTGCAATCGCAATGGTCCATCCCATCGCCTAGTCTTCCTCAACCTCTGTCTTCCCTCCTGTTCCTATTTACCAAGTTCTTTGCTAATAATATTTGTAGTATTCGAAGACGAAGAACGCGCACATCTGGCTCAAGAAGCTGTCGAAAGGTCACTCCAAGCCAACGAGAAACTCAGTGTTAGCGGCAAGCACATAGAGCACCATGCCTAGAGGGACCTTTGAGGAGGTAAGATTCGTTAGAATAGAGTAGAGATGAGAGGAAAAGAGGGGAGGGAGTAGATGGGCAGGTAAGTGAAAGGGGGAGGGTAGAAGGGAGGAGCATCTGGAGGAAATGTACATAGTCCACATCGTCTAATTCTTGTAATCGCTTTCAAACTAATGGGCAAGACCTTTTGCGCTTCTCTTAAGATCTGAATGAATCTTGGCTCGCGTGTCGTTCAGTCATCCCCAAGGATGGCCAGAACAACCATCGGCCCACGGTCGTGACTCGTTACTTACAACTAGAAACACTCATCATTTGTGGAGATGACAGTTACTGAATGTTATATGTAAACGCTAGAAAACGGTAGACGTCGATGTTTTGCCAAGATGCGTGAGTGATGAAAGAGGCATAGCTCGCGTCATGTTTTTTTCAACGTCATCTCCACATGTCCGTCTACAACACACATATCAAGTATTGGAAAGTGCATTTCTTCGACGTTTCGCATTACACCCATTATCGGGCTATCCGTTCAAGCGGTACCTAACCCTAAGGCCACTGCCTTATTTCGTATAATCTCTCATTTAGAACAATGCGGTTGCAATTCCAAGCACATGACCATTGCAATTCGGACGTCTAACCAGTCAGATCCTCATTCCCATCCCCCTCCCACTGACCCTGCCTGGATATCTCAATATCCTCTAGCCTGATGAGGCCCATTCGCTTCGAATGAGCCCACCTCTGCTTCTCCAACATCTGCTCTCTCAGCTTGTCAACGTGCGGGCTTAGTCCCTCTATAGCGTTCAGAATGTCTAGAGTAGCCTCGATCGTCTCCACATGCGATTCGGATAGGACGCGAGCCTGGTGAAGCAATCGAGTGTATGCGCCGTGCTCCGACTTCGATGAGTTCCGGACGTAGGAGGTCGAAGGAGGCGGGGTCGTATTGTTGAGACCTGTGTCAGTCTGGAAATAATTAGTGCGTAAATCTTCAACGCAGTATGAAGCACTACGTACGTACTGCATCCTCCGCAGTTCTTTGGAAATGGCGATGGCTGTGTCGTTCGATTGTTCAGCGTCGTTGCTGGTTTGCGCTAACACGGTTTCGCGAGCCTGAAAATGCTTCATTTAGCGCACATCGCTCAGATCGAGGGTGTCAACTTACAGCTACAAACTCTAATTGAGCTTCTTCCATCTTCAGTTGCTCCGCTTCAAGAGCCTTGGACTGTACGCGCATCTTCATTGCATGTTTGATGAAATCTCGGGGCCCCATGGTGGCCGATTTTGACAAGCCAATGTGGTGAGTTGGTAGAAGTGTGTAGGGTGAGTGAGATGTTAGGTCGAAGTGGTAGAGGGCCGGCAATTTCTTTATTTTAAGGGTTCGCAGCAGACGCTTTTAGTCAGCCTACGCCTGAGTGAAAGACGACAAAGGAATACGTAGCGCCCTTGACAAAGGGCATATTGTTAAAGAAACCCCGAACAAAGTTGAAAGATGATACTCAAAGTTTCTCTCACGTAGTCTGTAAAAGGGAATTAAAGTGCCTCGTTGGGATACCAGAGTCGGACATCGCATACCAATTTATATCTCCACACTACATGAAAGAACATACTACAATTTTTAAATTATTTTACATAGTTCTCGTAATGAAACATGTAAAAACATCGCAAGCTATCTCTGATCCCAAAAAATGGGAAAGCAACAGATTCATCTAGTCATGCGCTAAGGAAGTTGGGGATGAGTTGAATTTACGCCAAAGCTCGTATGTAAACGTATAATGCTCTGACAGATCCCCCCACTCATCACAAAAGCAGTCCCATACTTGATATATATTGGAACGAAGGTGATGAAACTTGGAGTCAACAACGATTTGGGTTATCGCCATCAAGATTATCCATCTCAGGCATACAGAAGAAAAGAAACAATTGAAACTAACAGCAATCTTCAACGCAGCTACGCTCAATGCACACAAACAGCGTTACCTTTTACCACAAAAGCGACGATAGAACCTCACCTGCAAAGCAAAGCTCGCGAATGAGGCCAGAATAGAAGACAACGATATAATCTCCGCTAATGCCTAAATTCAGCACAAAAACGATGACTAAACGTGGCACCTTGAAGGTTGCACGAAGTACGTCTTCTCAAAGCTACAGATGTCCATCTCCTCTCGTCGCAGAGAAAGAAAGAAGATTGTTCAAGCAATCTGCCATCTATACTGGCAGATCTTTGGAAGACGGACACCGACATCCTAAACTGCTCGGATATTGCCGGACGTGTGTATCCATGCGTACAACTGGCACGAGGCGAACCCGCCAACGCGCCATCACGTGCCGTACTATTCACGCATGGCGCTCGGAGCCGAATAGCCCACTCCAACTTCCTCTTCCATCTTCCTCCCACTCCACCGCCGCCTCCACCATCACTGCGCCTATTCCTCACGCCGCTTCACCTCTCCATCTCAATATTGCGATAAACCAACCTAAACCCACCCAAAAATGCCACACCCGCTTCCTCCCCGTCCCCCACGCGGTCACTACATCAATCCAAAAGCACGCCACCACCCCGCGCGTCCCCAGCCCAGAAACACCGCGTGCCCAACCCCACAAGCAAACCACAAGACGCACCCATCGACCAGCACCGCCCAGTCTCCCCCTCCAGCAGCGCGCCCCACCGCAGTCCCACGCGTAGACCTCCCGCCCGTAAATTGCCCCTCCCCCCCGTCGCGCAGAGCGCGCCACGAAGCTAACGCCCCCACAGGGGACCCACGCACGGCTCGCGCAGCTGCTTCGGCGGCTGCAGTCGGCGTCGCCGGGCCCGTCGCGCGCGCTGCTGGGGACGCTGGCCGGGATCGAGGCGCACGACCGCGAGCAGATGCTCGCCGTGTTCTATCCGGCCGAGTACGCGGCGGGCGTGCGGCGCGAGTGCGTGCGGGAGATTGGGGAGATCTTGGGCGTGGAGGTTGAAGCGGAGGAGGAGGAGTTGGAGGAGTTGGAGGAGGGGGAGATTGATGAGAGGGAGGTGGAAGGGGTGGAGGGGGAAAGGCCGAGGACGAGGGA